>JBBPOK010000209.1:0-48679 GCA_038091415.1 Leccinum variicolor | reverse complement strand
CCTCCCTCGAATTGCTCGACCCATCGAGCAGTACGCATGAGTCTGTCCGCCGTGTGGATGTAATACATAAGGAAGCGGTCGATAATTCGTACAACTTTGGATGGTGGGACGTCCTTCGCAAATAGGGTAGCATGACGAGGATTGGTACCGCCATTTCCGGCCAAAAAGACTGCGTGCAACGTTCAACGGATGAGAAATTAGAATTATAGGGAATTGCCTTACTGTTCCATCCTTTGTCTGTGGCGATCAAACCAAAGTCCTTTGACTGTGCTTCGGCGCACTCTCTAATGCAACCACTGACACCACCCTTAAATTTGTGAGGGGAACGAATGCCCTTGTAACGTTCCTCGAGACGGATAGCCACTGAAAAAGTTGTTCGTGACTCAGTATCCAGTAACAGTGAAAGTTGCAGTGAAGCCATTTACATCCAACCGAATCACCGACGCCGTACCTACACCAGGTTGTTCCAACACATGACTTAACGGTGCGCAGGGATTTGCCTAGAAAAACTCAGTCTCACAGAACAAATCAGGTATTCTTGGATGATTACCATATGCGTGACCGCTCTCAAATCCTGCCAGAACTAATTCTTCCCAGATGTCCGGAAGATCTTGCTTCCGAGCGCCGAACAAGTCAATGCGTTGCCTAACACACTTAGCATTGGTTGACATATAATACGAATGGAATAATCGTACGCGCCGGTGATCTTTGTGTATAACTTGTCTATGTTTGGCATTAGAATGATAGAATGGTTGACATATAAAGCACTAACATTTCTTGGCGACCTGTCCAATAACAATCAGTTTTTCTGGCGTGATCTGTGCAGTCGGGTGAGCTCTGGAGAAGGGTGATATCATTGACCAAGTTTACCTCGCCTGCAGCGATTCGCGGGACGACGGAGAAGGTCCCTGGTAATATGTCATTAGTCCTTATAGGAAAAAAAAAACAATGCGCAATGTCACTCGCCATCTCGTTGTATGTTTGCCAGGTACCTACACAGTAACTCAACATATTTCCGAGGAAAGTAGAGGAGTGTACCTACTTGTCATTAGTGTCCTGGTTTGCACGATGCGATGGCGCCATCACGAGCTCGTTGTAGAGCGTTGAAAGGATGGAGGCTGCAGGGGGTAATACGTGTGGCGGAGAAAATAAATTTGCCAAAGCACGTACCAACTGTAGGCCTACACAACTCACAACCAAGGGAGTCTGGCTTGATTCCGGCAGACTTCATAACCTCAGAGAATGTTTGTAGTTTGCGCAGTCTGCATGGAAAATATCATACGTGAGGCAGCCAGAGACCAATGGTCAACCTTACTTGATGATGGTAAAGAGTTCTTGACGAGTCATCGCAAAGTGTACGCAAAGGTTGTTGGATATGGCATGGCCAGCTTTCTTCATTTCAGCCTAGAACAGGCGATTGAGGCCCCACATCTCATGCAAGGAATAGCCACAAACCTTGAAGATATTGGTTACAAGAGGCATGCAACCACCGCAACCAGTTCCGACCTTCGTCTTGGACTTCAGGTCAGCCATGTCAACCATACCGGACTTGACGCATGCCACAATATCACCCTTCTCCACGTTCTGTAAGAGGTTGAGCTTCCATAAGCGAATACATATGAAGGATGGACCCACATGGCAGCTGCAAACCTGCGTATCGTCATCGAGGTCTGCACCGTCATCCTCGCCCTTATTTCCAGATCCAACGATGAACTGAGAGGGCGGTGCCTCGATAGCTTTCTGACATCACTGAGAAAGAAGATCGAATTACATTTGATCATTCTCACCTTCTTCTTCACTATGCTAACGAGTTTAACATAATCGGAGGTATCCCCGACCATCATTCCTCCAAGGAGATACTTGCCATCCGCGGTAAAGATGTATCTAGAATACCGTCAAAAACTGAGTTCATTGGTAAGAGTTCGTAGTAAGGACTTACTTTTTGTATACAAAAGAAAAGGGATCCCTGTAGGTCAGACATTCTATATCCGAAGTCGAACCTTTTCGCTTGCGGTGCACTTCAAGTTGAGTCGCTGAATTGGTGGCGTCAGTTTGTATTTCCCAAACAGGTTTCTTGGCGCTGGGTGTAGCACGTGACGATCTCTCTGCCGGAGTGGCATCGACCTTCACATTTACTCCTCGAAGGTTCCGTTTGTCCGCAAAGTAGTCACCAAAAGATGCAACCTGTAGCTTAAGGTCAGATCAGCTGGTCATAAAATGACGATATTGAACAGACGTCAACACCCATTAGCTTCAGCTTCGTAGACAAATCAGGCATATTCTAACGAAACATCCTGTCAAATGGATACTTCCGGGACCTATGGAATGGATGGCCTACCATCTGCCTAGGCTTGAAACCACCGAACTCCGTCTCAACTTGAGTAAGGTTAAAAGTCAGGATGTCGGCCATTTCAACTGTTAGGTATGAGCGTGTCGTCACACTCCAGTGGCTGTTATATTTACCTCCTGGACCAATGAGACCGAAAGTGTTTTTTCGCCAGTTCGCACACTCGCCGATGGCATAGACATCTGGAGCACTGGTCTTGAGATAATCGTCGACAATGATCCCCCCTTTATCCCCACAATTCAGCCCGGCCTTTCTCGCTAAATCATCACGAGGTGTGATTCCAATTGCATAAATCACTATTTGAGTGGCGAGCTGGGTATCATCCGATAAGATGAGGCCACTCAAGGCACCCTCCGGCGTTGTCACCACATCTTTTACAGACGTCTTGGTGAGAACATCCACACCCATCGCCACGATACGGCGCAAGACAATCTCGCCACCATCATCGTCGAGTTGACGAGATAATGGATATGCTTGACGATTAATAATAGCAACTTTCCCTACCGTCTCCCTAGAATGGATGACGGCACTGAATGGACACGGCCGCTGCAACATTAGCAAACTCACAAATCGAAGACGGCTTTTGCAGCTTCCAGGCCAAGTAAGCCCCCACCGACCACCACAGCCTATCAAAATCAAGTCAACGGGGCGCAGTGTATCATCAACTCATCACTCACACGCCCGCCCTTAACATGATCTTCTTGAGAATAACTCAATATCTTCTCGAGGTCTGCGATATTGCGATAAACGAATATCCCCCTGGTTTCTGCCAAGCGTTCCGGAGGTAAATATGGTGGAAGTGTGCTCTCAGAGCCGGTGGCAAGAACGCAATAGTCGTAGTTGATCACACGACCCCTGTTGGTGGTAACCAAGCGGGATGCAGTTTCCACTGAAGTAACTTGTTCGCCAGTGTAGAAGATAAAACGCTCGGGATCCTGCTGAGCATACCAATCCACTTTCAATATATTTGGACGATTAGAAGTCAAGAAGCACGACTAATGATAAGCACCCACCCTGGTTGAGATAAAGCTTCTCGACAGAACGGTGCTGAAAATATTCAGTAAGGGCAACTCTATTATAAGCAAGGTGTTCCTCTGCGATATGACGTGAGCGGACACCTCGTAAGGAGATAAGCAAACATACCTTCCCCGCAAGTGACGAGACGATAACGCTTGATCTCATCTAGATTGAGGATTTTCTCGATGAACGCTTGATGGGAACAGTATAAATAGACGCACATCAATGTCCCGGAAAGAATGCTCACCAATGCCCACCATTCCCAGTCCAACTACGAGAATTGTCTTGATCGCCGGGTTGGCCGCCATCTGTGGAACCCCAGCCATCTCACTGGATGAGTCAGGGTTAGGTGGTCCGTTCGCCACATTTCTCTCAACCTCAGCTGACATGCTTGTGTCTGCAGTGAGTCGAGTGAGTGGGAGAGAAAGAGAACGGCGTTGCCGAAGGTAAAGTCCAGGCTAATGGTGCTCTGGCTTAACTGACGGGGCGTTAATCGTTTTGACCATGATATGATATGCAAACTTTGGAGCGAATGCCACTCAGTGCTTCCCGTCCGGGCCGTCCCTGATCTGTTCCTGGACGGTGAAAATTTTTAACTTCTAACCACCTTATCTCCACTTTTTTCAGGGGCCCAGGGCTCGCCTGGCATGTTATCGCTCCTTCCTTGGCACGGGACCGTGATGATCACTTTCTACACCTTTTTGCGGTGCTCTCTACGAATTCCTAAAATGGTTTGGTTCCCACGTCACAAACAGCCCACAACATTTGGCTTTTGATTGAAGTCCCTTGTGCCAGTGGCCCGGCCTCGTCGGTCCACTCAGTCGTGTGTGTGAGTCCCCTAGTTAGACTTACTACAGGAACTCAAGTTTTTAAATTCGAATTCTGCTGTTCTGGGCCTTCTGGCTGAGGATTGACGGTCACCCGGGCGACCGCCGCATTGAATATCTTCCCACACTTCAAGCTTCCGCCGGTCTCGGAGTTGCCTGCGATCTCAAATGACCGTTGTCAACTTCAAACAGTTCCCACTCGTTCGGAACAGTCTACAGTTACATCTATGTGTTGCACGGTCCCCGTCACTGATCTGCAGGAGGTATGTAACGAGAACGTAGGTGGGTGAGAGGGATCGCCCGTATACAGGTACAGAGAAGAATTTTTTTGTCTTATCTCCTGCCCTACTTTCATATTCCCCGATACATGTTCAAAGCTAGTCCTTATCTACACCTCGAGGAACGGCATCCTCAGATCGCGCAAAACTACGGCCAGATCTCTACTACATCAGGGCGAAGAATTTGCAAGTCAGAAATATTTAAGAATAAGAATGGCAAGTGGTCAGGAAAACGAGTTACTCACAAGAACTAACCACGATGGCGGTTGCACGCGGTTCTTTACCAGGAGTCAACCTCTGGGAGGTTACGATTAATCCCACCAACTTGAAATGCACCTCGTTACCTTTGCTTTCTCTTCGAAACCAGTATTCGATCAACTTCCATCTGTCTGTCTTCTCCCTCCTCGGCTTCGTTGTTGCAATTTAATTTATTGACTTTATCAAACAGCGCTTGGTTGGCATTTTTCTCCGCTTTGTAAGTTCCTACAGCCTTTATAACATTACTGGACTATATACAAAATCGCCGCAGTTTGTCGTGGTTTGCTTTCGCCCCTCTTATTCCGGATGCCATCAAGCAAGATCTCAAGTTAACCTCTGCGCAAATCGGTGGGTGGAGGAGAACAATGGACACTCAATACTCATTATCATACAGGGGATTCCAATATCGTCTCCCTATGTGCCACACTTATTGTTCGCGTTGTCTCTGGTCCTCTAGTTGATCGTTCGTACAGCTCCATTTATGTCGGTTGCTTTCCTCACCGCCACTCCAGGGTATGGACCGCGTAAAGTCATGGCTGGATTGCTTGTTCTAGGCGCAATCCCTTCAGGGTTGGCTGGAACTGCGCACACTGCAAACGGACTTTACTTGGTCCGTTTTTTCATTGGTATACTTGGCGGGACTTTCGTGTCATGCCAGGCATGGACCACCGTCTTTTTCGACAAGAACGTGGTTGGAACAGGTAATTTATCTTCAATATAATGCTAAACTGCTGACTAATGCAGGAATTTATAGCCAATGCTCTAGCAGCAGGCTGGGGTAACGCAGGCGGGGGAGTCACATTCATCGTCATGATTGCTCTATACAATGGTTTACTTTCAACTGGACTTGCTTCCAGTGTCGCATGGCGTGCAGCGTTCGTTATCATCCCAGTTCCTTTCCTGATCCTCGTTGCGGTCAGCGTCATGGTATTTGGGACGGACCATCCTGCTGGCAAATGGAGTAATAGACACCAGGCAATCACGCGTAGAATTGGACGTGACGGTCGTAAATTAGATGATGTCTCAGAAGATGAAAGGGCCCTCGATCGTCCTGACGAAAGCAAAGATGATCCCGATAAGAAAGGTGGTTTGGAAAACGTCCAGGTCACTGTCGCAGAAGTTGACTCAAGTTCGTCATCTTTTTGTTCACGACAAGCTATCGAGCTGACGTCCGTTTGGTAGATATGGTTTCCGAGCTTGATCACGCAGTCAACGAACCACTTACGCTGAAGCTGGCGTTGAAGGTCGTTTCCACGCCTCTAACTTGGCTCCCCGCGCTCGCGTACTTCACAACATTTGGTTTTGAACTTGCGATCGACGCCAACTTGGCGAACGTTCTTCTTTCGCTCTATAAATCGAAGACATTTGGCCAAACCAAAGCTGGATACGTCAGTAACACAACTCAGCCTTCATCCCGACTCTGACCCTCTTCGTAGATCGCCTCCATATTTGGCTTCCTTAACATCTTCGCCCGCCCTTTAGGTGGGAAAGTTTTATCTTAGAGCTATCATTCCAATTTACTGACTTTGAAGGCAGGTGGATACTTTGGCGACTTGGTATACAGGAAATGGGGAGTTCCTGGAAAGAAGTATCTTTTGATATTCCTGGGTGTTGCACAGGGACTGCTTTCTCTTGGTCTTGGCGTGTATATCGACAGCCACCATCATCCTTCTTGTAAGCATATTTGGCCACTTCTTCCTGGAGATGCTGATTTAGGTCACAGTGGCCGTAATAATCGTGATGTTGATCGTTCTTGCCGTGGCAAACGAGTCTGCAAATGGCGTCAACTTCTCTTTAGTACCCCACTGCAATCCTTGTGAGTTCTGTCTCCCAAGTAGTAATATCACTGACTCACAATGATTTACAAGGCTCCAATGGCTTCATGGTGAGACCTTCGTCGTGTGCTACATAATATATTAACGTATCCAACGCAGAGCGGCATTGTGGGAGGCATGGGTAATCTCGGAGGTATTGTATATGCAATAATGTTCCGGTTTCAGCCAGTTCCTGCCGGGAAGGCGTTTTGGATTTCCGGAATTATTGCGCTGGTGTGTCTGCAACAATATCCTTTCCATGATATTTTTCGCTCGCTCATGATGGAATTTCATCTAGGGCATCAACCTGCTGATCTCTATCATTCGCGTCCCACGGGCTTGAAGCTTTGAAGCTGGTTCTCTGTCACCGTTCGATTGGTACATATATGTTATCTATGTCCCTTGAATGACTAGTCTGGTCGTATGCAGAATATATCATTAAATCGTATCTTGAATTTTGATCTGCCAGACTCGTATCGTCCGACCGCGTTTTCGAGGCTTATCTTGTCTTTGCACCTCCAGGGTCGCGAGACTTATCGTCCAACCAGCTGCGTTGTATTAGCCTCGAAACCTTCCGTTTGAGCCTAGTGCCCTGCCAAGTAGCCGCTGCGCTGCCTCGCACAGAACTCAGGGTTTCGTTTGCGCAGCTATCATCCCTTATCATCTTACCCTTTGAAGCTTTATGGACGACCTTGATGGAGGCTCAGCGCTCAGCGCTCAGCAACGCCTGTCCGATTTGGCAGCAAACTCACTGCCGATGCTACCCATCTTCCGCACTCAGTAACATATGTAGGCCTCAAGGCCTCACACCTCCGATCAGAACTTTCAAGTGCGAGCAAAGAAAAAAAAAAGGAAATCAAGGGTCACATTTACGGTACTCCGTCAGCGCAGAATCGCCAAAACCGGTCCCAAACACTGATCCTACTAAACCTGAGGCGCCTAGGCCTGATCTTCGGATCAAGGTCCGACGCCAAATTGACAGGTAATTCAAGTTGACATTCGATTTTGAACAGCGTGATTATTGAGGATTATCTCAGGCTGTAGCTCCTTGACCTCCAGACACCGCAAGCGGACAAATTGAAATTCAGTGTACAAACGACCTGAACCTGAGCATATCGTCTGAGAAACTTTATATGTAGAGGACTCCGATATGGGTCATGATAGCCCACAGAGACCCTCCGGTTCATCATCATTATCAAGTTTATGAGTGATGGACACTAATAATCTCGACTCGCCCCTCTTCGAGGTGTCTTTCGTGACGGAGGGCATCTATTCACCATACGAAGTGTCTCTGTTGACCCCCCTCACCTCTCCAAGCGATTCACCCAAGGTTAGGTCTTCCACGCCAGTAGGTGGAGGCTTGTTCTCGCTCCCTTTCTCTCCGGCGTCTCTTAACGATCCAACGAGAAATGGACCTTGCCTACCCAAAGCTTTACCTCAGGTGCCGGAAAACGCAACACCGATGGAAGTAGCAGAAGCGGTTCGTACATCGTACACTGACAGGCATGATAAAGATGCTCACGAAATTTGATCCAGGACCGGGAAACGCCTGATAACTGGGTTAGAAGGGTACGCTGCCTGACCGTCTACAAACGCTCACTCGCATATCACACATATCAGAATCCCGACCTCATCAGACTGACCGGGAAGCACCCTTTCAACAGCGAGGCGAAGCTTTCCTCGCTCTTCCAAGCCGTAAGCACATCCAACGTGTTTGCCGACACCATCTGAGTGAAAGCCATTTGTTCATAGGGTTTCCTGACGCCGGGTCACCTTCACTACGTTCGCAACCATGGTGCCGTTCCTCGTGTCACCGAGGAAGTTGCGAAGGAATGGACCGTGTGCATTCACGGCCTCGTACAACGTGAGGTCAACCTCACGATCCAGCAACTGAGCCAGCTCTTCCCCGTCGTGACGTTACCGGTTACCTTGGTTTGTGCCGGAAACCGGAGGAAAGAGCAAAACGTGGTTCGGAAGACCCTCGGGTTCAATTGGGGAGCAGCGGGAGGTACAGGCCGAACACCATAGCCCCAGCTGCGATGCTAACGGATCTCCGTTCCAGTATCCACTGCGCTATGGACGGGGGTATATTTGGCAGACGTTTTGGAGTACGTGAGACCCAAGCGGGGCCGGGCGAAGCACGTCATATTTGAAGGCACAGATAACTTACCAAAAGGACCTTACGGGACCTCGCAACGACTATCATGGGCTGCGAACAAGGATCGGGGAATGCTCATAGGTAAATAACTCTACGGCATCATGTCAGTTAAAAATTAAGCGCCTGTTCTAGCATGGGCGATGAATGGTTTACCTCTTGAACCTGATCATGGATTCCCAGTGAGGCTTGTCGTCCCAGGGCAAATTGGGGGCCGATCCGTCAAGGTACTGTAACCTGTCGTCATCATTTGTAGCGATGTTTGACTGGAATCACCCTATTCAAGTGGTTAAAGCGGATCGAAGTCAGCGATTGCGAGAGCCAACACCATGTACGTACGAATGTCTCAAATTAACATTATTGACTGAGAGATATCACAGCTACACTTCTGGGTAAGAGGGGATGACGACTACTGGAAGTCGTGTGCTTAATGCCTTACGATTAGGATAACAGGCTTTTGCCTACCCACGTGATGCCCGATCAGGCACGCGCAGAAAAGCATTGGTGGTATGACCCCAGGTCAGTTGTCATCCCCAGATATTGCCATCTAGAACCAGATGACTTACTGGGACGACAGATATCTCATTACGTCAGTAGTTATAATTCTGGAATGTGCTTGCGCCTGACTATCGACAGGGAGCTAAACGTGAACAGCGCAATTGCTGAGCCTGACCACGGCGAGATGCTCACTGTAAGTAAACGCTCAGAATCAGACGACTTCTATACGATCCGTGGGTATGCCTATGGTGGAGGCGGACGACGGGTGACTCGAGTAGAGGTTTCATTGGATGAAGGTGCAGAATGGAGTCTAGCAAACATGTGAGGGATAATCTCCACTATTATTTCACGTCTCACCCAGGATTCAGTGAGTACCCTGAGGATCAGTTCCGTGAAATATGCCACTTGGACCCGGTTTACGGAACTCTCGACTTGACGGAAAATGACACTTCATTGTGAGCCGCAAGCGCGCAATGCGGTTTCCAAACGACTTACGTACAATGGTAGCTGCTGGTGCTTCTGGAGCTTTGACGTCAAGCACAGCACTTTGCTGAAGTGTAATGCATTGATGGTCAGAGCATCAGACGAAGGTTCTGCGGTTCAGCCACGGGACATGTAAGAGACGAATACTCTTTGCTTTTGTCATCACTTATCCACTGGTAGGTATTGGCATGCACTAGGCATGATGAACAACTGGTGCGTATGCACCTGGATAGGATGAATTCACTAATTGAGAGGCCTTTTCGATAGGTGGTTTAGGGTTGCCGTGAACAAGACTGAAGACGATGATACGGTCATATTGCACTTTGAGCACCCGGCCGCTGTTGGAACTGCATCTAAAGGCTGGATGGAGGTGCGTAAAGGGTGCGAACAGATGTGTTGGACTATAACTTATCCACCATAGCGAATGCAAGCGTCTGGGTATAACATCACGAAGCCGATCTTCGGGAAGAATACGTCAGAAGAGAAGTCACCTGACACGCAACCAAAATTAGTGGATGTACCTTTGACGAAACCAGATGTCACTAGGAAGATTACGTTAGAGGAGTTGAAGAAGCAGGATCGGGAACAGCCGTGGTTTGTTATCAATGGAGAGGTGTACGACGGGACGCCTTTCTTGAATGAACACCCCGGCGGGGGCGATTCCATCATCCTTGTTGCAGGTGAAGATGCTTCAGAGGACTTTTTCGCCATCCATTCAGCGGAGGGGAAGGCAAAACTGTCGCAGGTACGCAGGTCGTAAAACATCGGTAAGGCTTGCTGACGCGCATCACAGTTCCATATTGGAACATTGGCGCGATCGGGGGCAGATGCCTCTGAAATTAGCGACCAGACAACCGATGGCAAATTCCTCGACAGGACCAAGTGGAAAGACGTCAAGTTGAGTAGAATCGTACAAATAAACCACGATACCTACCAGTATCGATTCGATTTACCACGAGAGGTTCAACCACTTGGACTTCCCGTGGGTCAGCACGTATTTGTCCGCCTTCGGAGAAAGGGCACGGGAGAGCTTGTCCAGAGAGCATACACACCTGTCTCACAACATGGTGCAATCGGTTTCATTGAGTTTTTGGTCAAGTCGGTTTCCCCCATTTGATCTAAGAGACGTGACTGACAACAATATAGATTATACCTACCTTCAAAGGACTTCCCAATAGGAGGGAAAATGACGACGGGGTTCCATCAACTGGCAGTCGGTGACACTCTGCAATTGAAAGGACCACTAGGATCATTCACCTGGAACGGACAAGGTGTTGCCCGTTGGAAAGGATCCGACAAGAAAGTCAAGGAGGTAGGAATGATATGCGGAGGAAGTGGTGGGTATTATGAGCAAATGGACTTTTTTCTTGCTGATGGACGGGAGTAGGGATTACGCCCATTCTTCAGGTTCTCCGAAGCATCTTCCTTGATGCCTTGGACACCGAGACCAAGGTATGGGTGATAAGCACGAACAAGACGGAGCAAGATATTCTCTGCCGAGAAGAACTGGATGCATTGTACACAAAACACGGACCGCATCGCTTGAAGTTACACTACGTCCTTGGAAAGGCACCACCTGGGTGGACCGGAAGCACCGGCCGAGTTGATAACAACATACTTCGAGCGGAGTTGCCACGTCCTTCTGAAGAGGGCATAATTCTAGTGTGCGGACCCGAACCGATGATCAACTATACGGTGAAGCCAGGGTTGAAAGCAGCAGGCTGGGATGTCGAGAAGGACTTGGTGGTGTTCTGAGTGCTGTACTAATAATCTTAAATGATGACCCTTGACCCAGAAGGTGTACAACAATTGAGGCAGGGCGTGGAACGCACACAACTCGGTCTAAAGGAGTGTGCAACAAGGGTATCGCTGGTTTCCCAGCATCGAATCTCACCTTGAAGTTTATGGAATCTGCAAGGGCCTTGGCTTCTGCCCATCGCTTGGTTCGAGAGGGTGGCAATGGAGCCAAACGACTGCTTCAAGAACGCCGCCGTCGAATCTAGCCTTCAGATAAACGATAGTAGCGTGTCCAAAGCAGAAGAGGAGTCTTCGGGGGAGTGAGGGACACATTTTCGGGGTGGGAAGCGGACGTCTTCTTCGACGAGGACCATGTGGAAGGTCTGCGTTCTGGACCAGGCTGGTGCCGGGTTGAGACCGGAGGGGGGCGGAGATGATGTGATGGCGTGGGAGAATGCTGGCGACGGATACTGTGACCGGGAGGCTGGAGCTCCGAGGAACGGGATATGCTTCGCACGCCACTGACCCGCAGAAACCTTGGGGGGCCAAAATAATTAGGAACCAACGGCAGTAACAAAACGGCGGGATCAGGAATCAGGAATCAGGATAGGAACAATTCGAACGAGGCATCAGTCAAACTGATGATGATTGTCAGGTAGCTAAGAATGCGGCGCAAAACGGAATCAACTTGTCGGTGGTTGTTGAATTTAGCCTGAATGCGAGGTCGGACAGGCTGCTCTGTTCAACGTTCAACAATAGTTTTATCGCCAAAAAATGGCGGAACACATTATGGAATACTTGGTACGAGAATGGTATAAGAGCTGTTCACAAAGCAATCAGTATTATCCGTCCATTGGGAATCCTGTCCTGACTAGATGCAATGTTCAAAGGTCGTCAAACCGCGTTCCAGGAAAGTCTGGCTTCTACTTAAGTCCCCAAAAATCAAGGCGCAGAACTCGAGAGCATCGCGGGCAACTCAGGCTCGGGTAACTTGAGACTGCGAACGATTGCGTTCTGCCGGTAGAGACGCCATGGTAGCCCGACGACCCTGTGATCGTCCGCGAATGAGTAAGATGTTAAAGACGCGGCTCAGATCAGACAATGAATGACTCACTCAATGATCTTGCGGGTGACTACAATGGGCGCTAGAACAATCGCTCCTGCGACCGTCAGCGCTGCAACACCAGCCACGACGGATGGCATGATGATCATTTCCAACACGCCGTCGCGGAGGACACGGGCTACGCGATCCCAGTGCCGGATTTCTGGAAGGATGAAACCTGCACTCGTCGAACCCTGTACACTGTCTACGGATTTGATCATCTGGCTGATCGCATCGAGCACATCGTCTGAGCATTCGTTAGTCCTTGAAAATGGACAGAAAAGCAGATCAAACCTCTCGTGGGCGTGTGGACCTTCCAGATAGGCGTTTCTTTCGCGCCCAGGAGGTCCCCGAACATATAAAGATGCTTCACTCTAGCATATTGAGGCGTTTGGCAAATATTTTCCCGAAGTGTTTCTGGGTCATTCGATTATATAAGTCTGGTGTGAGAGCAACGTGATGGTGATTTGCTTACCATTCTCACCAAGAACGCGTATAACAAGTGCAGGGGCCAGAGACGAAGACGGGGATCTTGATGGGGTAGTCCGTGGGTGGCTTGGGACATGCCTCCCATCTGAATTATGAATCGGGAGAAGCATGTCAATAACCTCAGGTATAATTGGTTTGAGAGCCTCGATGCCAAACCCTGCATGAAAGTCAAAATGGTTCTTGCCGTGACAGGCAATTTTTTCACGCACATGTTTTCGCCAAGGAACACAGAATGGCAACACCTGCTTTCTGGGTTCCCCATCGCATGGTCCTCATATGCGTCATCCCTCGCTCCACCAAATTTCGGGTCAGCGCATGTTCGCCATCTACATTGTAGATAAGTTGAACGAGGCCTACGTGTGCAAAAAAATATTGAGAACGTACGAATTCGGAAGATATTCAGGTAGATCATGCATGTGCGCATTTCTGCTGGATTCCCGGTTCCGAGCTTGCGTTCCAACAGCGTGGCAATGTCGTACCCCAGCAGCTTGCGTTTGAGGGCGTCTATGGCACGTATCAGTACCAGACAAGGGTGGAAATGAGTAGGCGTACTCCATCTTAACAAGTTCTCGAAAACGGTGAAGCCTTCAATTACCCCAATCGCTTCGTCGAAATAGTCCAATCTGATCATGTTGACGATACGTGCAACAATGAGTGGATTATAGTCTGTCAGCATCTCCCAATCGTCTGTGAATCATTATCATTTAGAAAATGTTTTCGTTCAACAAGAAATTGACGAACTATGGTTTAGACATTTTGTCAGTGCATAGGCAGCCAACAGCGCACTATCTTTATACTGCAACTGCTCAATCAAGATGTCCAGATACCCTTGAGCTAGGAGGTAGGCTTCCAACTCGCCATTGACTAACAGGTTGATCAATGACATGCTACACAACATGATATAGGGTCCTATTACCTTCACGTAATTTCAGGAGAGTGAAAGTGGCGGCAGTCCGTGCGTGTGTTCGACGTCCACCAGCAGCATCCAAGAGTTCCTTTATGAACCTCTTACGATTATCTCCAGGTGGTCCAGCTGCGGCGAGGTTCAAAAGGAGAGAAGAACCGCCTCAAAATTAGCCTCACCAGAGAATATCTTGTACAGAAGTGAATCTCCGATCCTCATCCAGTTTCGCGCAGGGGAGACGTTCGGGGTGCTGGCATGAAGGAACCGAAGTTGAACCGACGAAGAGGGATTCTGTACAGTTGGCAGACTGGGGCCCTGTTCAACTTTAGATAGAAGAATTGAACTGAATATGGGCTTGTAGTGAAGGGCATGCATGCACGGCTCACCTGATTCTCGGAAAAGTTCAGCGTAAGAAACTTCAACGAGCGCCTGCACTGCCAACAAACTGACAGGTCCCTCCCGCTTTTGTGCTAGCTCATGGAGTCTGTCCTTCATATTCAAGCACAGATGTGGTGCTAGAATCAAGGTCAAACCTCCAGACGAAACTTCAATTCAATCAGAGGCAGACCTTGTTGAGAGAGGAAAATGACGACTCGCAATACGGCGGTGAGATGGCGTGGATCTGGTCACAGGCGTCAGATAGCTTTATGATGGAAGCCACTCAACGCACCATCTCTGTCCAGCATCAAAGTGAGTCTATCCCCCCTGGTCGACCCAGTAGTGATTTCGACGAGCTTGTTTATTATCGTATTTGGATCTAAAATAGATCTGAGCTGAAAGAAACAAGCAAAGTCTGACCAACGTACGAAGTTCCACAAGACACGAGAGAGCATCCATCACATGAGCAAAGTGCTCTCCTGGAGTCTCAATGATATGATCCAGTAACTGAAGGAAACCATCGACTACCCCGTCAATCAAAATCAAATGTCGAAGGTTCTCATGCTTCGCTATCGGTCGCAAAAGGGCTACAGCCCTTGGCCATTCTGGCTGATCGGGTTTGATGAGATCCACGAAGGAGTTCCTTGCTTCCATAAACACGTCTTCCAGGAAGGTCTCCTCAAATACGGCTGTGCACGTGCCACGGACACCAGTTGGTAAGTTTCCCTTGATGAAATACAAGGTGAAACATACACGCATCCCATGCCTCGAAATATGCAGCAATGGCAACAAGTCTAACCATACCAGATTGTTTGGTGATGAGATCAATAAGGGTGCTCTGATGGTCGAGCACCTCCCCTGCAGGTGATCGACCTTCCGCTAAGAATACGAGCCTCCTTCAGAACAACGAATCAATTGCGACACACAACTTACTGAATCTCAGCATAAACAACAGTTTGTGCAGATAAAATGGTGCATCTCCATGTCTTCCCGTGAGGTAGTCGAACAGCGTAGCATAAGTGGTGTGGTCGAAGGCCTCCTTCTCCCAGATGGCGTCGTCTTTCGAAGGCATTGGTCCTGCAGTCTCTAGAGGATTTCCAAAGCCATTGCCGAAGGTTGCTTTGGGTATATACGTGTTTGCAAACTGAACAGAAGCATGTATCTTCTGTCCCGGAATAATGCGACGAGGCTCAAAGAGATGTAATCTAATAATTAATTAGATGGGTACTTCTCTTGAACGATATGTTACCTGCGAGCGTTTTCCCCAGAGCCAGTGAACGAAACCTGGTATCGAAGCGGGAGGAGTTCCACCAGTTTCCAAAGGAAAGACATTGAATCAGTTGTCCCGAGATCGACATCTTCATCTGTCCAGAGCAGATCTCCAGGCTTCAAGACCAATCCATTACTGGATGCCTCCCGACGCATCCACATTAGGGAGATGTTTCCTGAGTGGAATGTCCTCCCGGGTTCGTGCATCCCACCTCTGTAAGGGGGTTGAGAAAGAATATCATGATGCAATCAGCACAAACATACACGTCGGAATGACATCCAGCAAACCATACTTCCTTGACATCAGTTGCCTTGCGGTTGATACGTCGGCCACCAACGTGCTGTGCACAGGGGACTGCGGCGCTGACCGTCGCGGGCTTCGTCTTGTCGTTGGTTGTGTCATACACATCATCCAAGGTAGATACTTCGCTTACGCGAGCAACCCGCTCGTTGATTATGTCGGCCATTCCCAATTCCTTCTCCTTGCTTGCTTCCTCGCCATCGAGCTCTAGCCGAGTATCTTCTGGAGGGCTACCGAGATCCGGCGAGTTCATTTCGAGGTAGTATTCTGGACTATACTTAACGCGACACTCATCGAGCGCCAGTGCATGCCGTATATGACAAGCATGAGCCGCAGCTGAAGAACCAGATAGATAAAGGTCTCCTCGCTCAAAACCGACGGAGGATACTGTGTCCCTGACCATTTCAATGAACTTTTGACAAAACACAGATGGGAAAAGCGTACCACACCCCAATGAAGTGCACTCTGACATCCTCCCAAGAGAAGGTCATCTTGAATTCTCGCGCCATATCGTAAGCATTTGGTCGATGGGATAAGATAGACGAGAAGTGATCATATGCACTACCACAATATGTCACTAAGATGGAAAGTGAAGCATGAACCACGGACTAACGTTCCGATTTGGTTCTCTGTGGGGTTCTTTATCAACCCGGCCTGATGACAGCGTTAATGAAGGGAACGATTGAACTGGAAACCTAAGCGCAGAAGTATTACCTCGTATATCATTCCCGCAAGGATCCTGACTTGATAAGCACCTCGAGAAAATCCTAAACGGCATCACTATCCGGGGACGGAATTAGTTGGTAAATGAACCAGACCCACCGATTAGGTATATTTGGTCCCCTTCTTGGTATTTCCCCGCTAACCAAGCATACGCATCTTTGACAATCTCTTCCACATTCCTTTACGCCGTGAGACACAGTTGTGCACAGTCTCAATGCAGGCTCACCATGCAATCGCCACATCAAACAAGTCACGAACGTCCTTTTTCATGCGCTCCACCAAACTGAAGATCTTTGGGCGTGTACCTATACCACTCGAATAGTATGTATATTGCTTAGGCTGTGGATCCTTGGTCTTAGTATCGACAACTCCGAAGAGTTTGACGACGTTGGTATTCTGTTGAGGAATGAAGTGCGAATGAGCATGGGATGAGAAGACAACGAGTGTATCAAACACATTTCGACCAAATTTGTTTGCTGTTCCATCGATGCAGACGACGAGATTTCTCGGGGCTTGCTTTCGAAGGCTGGAAATGGAACTACAAGTGGAGCACCTGACTGGGCGCGGAAGCGTATGCGTCAAACTGTCCGGGAAAAGAGATTGAGTCGGACTGGCAAACATCGGGAGAAGAGTGTGGTGGGTAGGAGATGCTCTGGAGACACCTGGTTCATGTAGCACTGGACCAGCGCTAACTTTATTTGCGGGATACGGGGGCGACGTGGGGATGCAACCGAAACCCAGAGTGATTGGAATCCAAGAACGTGCTTTCCGTCATTGTTCAGCTTAGCTGGTGGAATAACTGTGAAAATCGATATAACAGAACTCGCTCCCAGACGCACGTGTTAGGTTAGCTCTCACCAGACTGGCGACAAGCTCCGCTCCGAGTCGAAATTCTCGCATATCCGAACTCCAAACCGTGTTACGACGAACCGTGGCCTACAAGAGAGTCGGATACAGTGCCAGCGCCATGGCATTGAAGCCCAAAAGGCCCGAAAGAAACCAAGAAAGCTGACTAATATTGCGCGGCGGGCCGACAAACGTTCACCGACCTTGACCGTGACACGGAACCTGATCAGTGGCCACGCAGGCTAGTACAGCCCAGGGCCTGAGGGAGAGATACTAGTACGTTAAAGTACATAAAGATGATCCCAGGCTTTCTTCACAATCCCCATTCATGCCTGGTTGGACCTTGGTCGCTGCTGATCCAACCCAGGGGCGCACCTTCCGACGCCCTCTGGACGCGACCGAAGTTGGTTTTCTCTGGGATGGCCTCTTCAACGGAAGCCTAGACATACTACAGCACTTTCGCCTTCGCCTCCAGAACACCTCCCGAGATACACACTTATTCTCCGAAATCAACATCACGAGGGCATGGTTGTCTACGAAGAGACGTTTCCCGCTCGCTGGGGCCACCGTGCAAGGTGCCACCGGTCCACTCAATACAGCTACAAATTCGACGGCGGAAGGAGGATGTGACGGTTATGCAGGCGACAACAACACAGGATTCGCTTCGGCGCCTCACTTTGTCGTTCGTGAACACGAACTCTCTGTCCTTCGACAGCGGGAAATCGTCTTTGGGGAAGTGGCCAATGCGGAGGAAGCCCAGCGACGAGCAACTGCTATGTTGAATGGCCCACGTCTGCTCTCGGAGGACCTGCTCGTGCAGTTGTACGTCTTCCGCGAAACCGGCTCTGACAACACGGATGCCCTCCACTTGATAACATTAATGGCCCATTGCATCACGGATGCGATAGCGAATATTACGTTCGTGCGAAGTTTCTTGGATACGCTGTCGAGGAGCGGAGAGCCAGATTTCGAGTTCACTCAGGCACCCCTGGAGGAGAGGTTGGCAATGGCGATTCCTTCAACAGAGCTCGAGCCCGCACACTTGCGTTCCCTTAGTCTGGCGAGGCGACGGTGGCGAAGGGCAATAGCGGCCGTGATCTTCCAGTTGAGAATGTCCAAGAGGCAGGTGAGCGTTGTGTGTCCTTAAGACCATTCTTCGC
Organism: Leccinum variicolor; assembly: GCA_038091415.1. NCBI lineage: Eukaryota > Fungi > Basidiomycota > Agaricomycetes > Boletales > Boletaceae > Leccinum > Leccinum variicolor. The sequence continues at coordinate 30,093 of JBBPOK010000209.1, read as the reverse complement.
GTCTAGATAACACAGCTCATAAATTAAATAGGGTGGACATACCCTTCCAAGTCGCATCACCCGCTCAACGTCGCACGTCGCCGCACGAACTGGTCACGTCTCCACCACGCTCACGCACGAACAAAGTGCCGCAGTGATTGCCAACTGTCGCCTGCACGGTATCACATTCGGAAACGCCTACCTCGCGCTCGCACAAGTGGCGATGACCCGGGTACTTTATCGGCGGTACTTGCGCGGCGAGATTTCGCAGCAGGAATGGGAATATCGAAAGAGACAACCACATATCAGCGGGGTTCCGCTCAATTTGCGTTCGTATCTCGACAAGACGTGGACCGGAAATGGTGGCGGCGGCGAATTTACATTGTCTCTGAGTTTTTTTTATTACCAACTCCCCTTCATGACGCTATGTGAACACGACTCAGAACGTATTTTGGCGGACGGTGCACCGCCAATCTCGGAGCTCCTAACGTTCGACCGGTTCCTGCATCGCACAGGACTGGTCAAGAAGCAAGCGACAACATACTTGAAGCATCCGTTATTCTTCGAGATCGTTCGTGCGGTGAGTTTGGCGCGCCTCGAACGTACACGGCTCGGTGCTTTGAAGTGGATGAAACGTGTCAACACTTCCCGCGAATCAACTGGCGCACAGGAAGGCTCGGACGATGAAGTTTTAGCTGTCACGGATATGCCTGTGGTCTGGGCTCACGGAGGATCAAGCCTTGGTAATGTACGCATTTATACTGTTTTTTTTTGGTTCGCATTCCTCATTCTCGCTTTAGGTCGATCAAATATTGCCATCTGAATATCCCTTACCACCCACCCACCCACTTTCACCCCACTCTTCTATGACACATCCAGTCAAGGCAGGCTATGTTAGCTCTCCTGCACAATCACAATTACCGTCGCCCCCACCGTCGCCTACCTCTGCCAGTGATGCTACCCCGAAGATCACGGTGGATTATACCATGCTCTATCTCCACATGCATCCGGCGGAGATTTACCTCGGCGCAGCGAGTTTACGAGGACAACTAAGCATGTACGTCTTGTATGACTGTAATGTGTTCGAGGACGGTGTTGTGAAGGAATGGCTAGACGAAATGAGAGAGGCAGTGTTGTGGTATCTCGGCCAGACGCATCAATCGCGTCCGAGGGAGGAGAGGTTCCGTGGCAATGATGGACAACCCGGTCGTGGTGCAAACGCATGATCAAGTTATACAAAGTGAAGTATCATTCGAAGGGTTGATAAGTACCTAGAATCCAACTAGAAGTGTACATTATGAAATAATTTCAATGCAATTCCAGTTGTACGATTTAAAGTTGGTAACAAGGCCTTCCGGACCCACTAGCCTAAGAGCGACAGAAGGCTAATAAATAAATTTTAGACATCGAAATATGTATTCACCCTGCTCGGAGTCCCACACCCCCGCATACCACGGTACAATTCCTTGGACCGACTGTTCCTACTACTGTCGCCTTAGCGTATTGTGTAGGAACAGGCTAGCCAGAATAATACACATTGCTTGTCAAAATGGATTCGTCCTAGTAGCAGGGGGAACCTAATTTGGAAAACGGAGTTGCCAAGCTTGAACTTTACCGGTTGATGCACGACGCCGAGTGTCACACTTACCGCGCTCTTTTTGCAGCGCCTCCACCCACCACGTAGGCGAAAACCTCGGGGCCCTCTTCACGGGCTACCCGCTCAAGTGCAAATTTATGAACGAACATTTTTTTGTCGGTCGACTTCTTCTGGAACTGGCGGTATGTACAACCCTTTTTGTACCTCTCTCACCGTCACGGTGCAGACGGAAATCAAATAGAAGAGAACCTTACGGCGAAAATTTGCCATATCAACGTGATACCACGTGTGGGCCTGCACGAGCGTCTCGCATGCTACCCTACCCCCTCGAAGGCAGGCAGGACAGACATATCTCGTGAGTAGACTTCCGATGTGACGTTGGGCGAGGACCGAGCCTCTGACTCAAAGGGATTAGCAGTCAAATAATCCTGATGGACTTTCAAGTCCTGCTCCCGTGCAAGCTACGAGACGGAAACGGAAGGAAATCGGTGGCTTCCATGGCAAGGATTGGGCTAAGCCCGAAACAATGTCATGTCGCCCTGTTCGCCAAGATTATATCTGCCAGCCACGTCTTGGCTCTGTGGTCATTATAACGACAAGAAAAGCCCAACGATTGCGCCGACCTACCATGACCTACGCGATATTTATTGCGCTCAGCTTTGATTTGAGGCGTCACACCTGCTTGAACGCGTTTCGCGATGCCAATGGAACTCCCAGAGATAGCTGGTTGTCCTGATGGCCGTTAGGAATGGACAGACCTGGAGAAGTCAATATTGAAGCTGACTGGGGATTCAAGATATCTTGTTCGCCAGGAAGATACAGAAATCTAGAGCTCGGAGAGCGGACGATAAGACCTCAGTGCTGTAATCACTTGGTCACTTGGTGAGGACACAAACCCTGAATCTACGTAAAATGTCGTACAGAGGATGGCCATTATGATGCGTTGCAGCGGGCTCTCGGATCTAACACTTCTCCAGCCGTAATGTATCAGTGCTAGTACAGGTGGGCAGCGATGCGAACTCTCAGTGTCCATCAGCCTCATTTTTATAATAAGCAGGAACCCACTGGTAATAGTAGAACCCCCCAGCCTCCCGTCCCCAGCTTCTCTTACCTACTATTCTCTGACAGTAGTGCGTGCAATGGATTCTGCTCTGCGGACCAACTTGAAGAACCTTCAGCTGAATAACCACACTACCCGTGCGCCCTTCTTATTTGACACATGTACCACGTCTCTGAGCAGAAGTCGCAGTTGCGATCATCACTGCCGTCGTATATGATCATAGTACTAATTCCATCTTCTACATGTTCAGCATGTGTTCTGACTTCAATATTTCCAGTCCTCACGTTTTCGAGTGAGGTATTGTACCTCATTTTTTGATCAAAATTATGCACGAGTCACTCTGACCAATGGTTTGGACAGATAGAGTATATCTGGGTTCGAGAATAACGTTTTTTCAAGATGGTAATGTTTCTAACACGAGACTATAATCACAGAACAAACCTTGGACCCTGGTGTCCACGCTCTTTGTTATCGTGCGTTTGAACCCCCGGTGGCTATCGCCGTCACGGATCAGGCCGGTGTCCTGTAATGCTAAATCATTGTTACGATGTACATGACAGATTCGATATCCCGGACTTTGTGGTTTCATGTGCGTTCAGAATCGTTTCATATCATCTATCCAATACTAATTCTCCCTTGATTCATCAGGATAAATTACTTCTGTATGTCCAGGATACCCAAAGGTTGCGTTGGGATAAACTGACTCATACATCTCAAAGGGGGGACCTCCTTTATACCCGGTTCTGAAAAAGTGACATTTTCCTCCTTTCCTCCTCCACTGATCACTGACTTGGACTCGGATGACCTGCAGCTGTGAGTCTCTGTTATTATTGTACTTGTCTGGAACTTTGTTCACCCATTGTGCAGTTGTAAGTATTCCCTCTTGTTGTTTCGTATGTATGCTGGGTTGAGACTGATAACTCCAAGGTTGGGTGCTCACGATCATCAGTCAATGGTTCATTTTTCTGTATATTTGCATCGCCGATTGTGAGCATTCATAACTTCATCCTGGACAACAAAGCAGCGATTCATCACACTGATTGTCAGTTGTGATGATCCTACGCATATGGGCAATGTACAATCGATCAAAGATGATCCTCGGTATACTCCTCACTTCCTTCATCGGGGAAATCATTCCATCAACGATTGGAAACGTTATCGTTTGCAGTTCAAAGAATTTTATAGGTAGGTATCGATGAGTGATCACTGCTGGGTATCGCACCGATGCGACTTCCCCAGTGGATTTACATTCGACCTTGGATATCTCGTTCTGCGCGTTTGGCGACATATCTTCCGGCTGGAATAAAATGATTAACCTCTCTCTACTCCTGCATGCAGGCGTAATGTGCACGCTAGTGGTCACCCAATTTATTATCAGCTCGGTTGAGACGTACAAAGTCACGAAACAGTGGCGACTCGGCCCATTTATTAACCTGCTGGTCATGCAAGGCATGGCTTACTTTTTTGCGTACGTCCTCAGGCTCTTTGTCCACTCTTGCACTGTAATGCGGATAGTAATATGTGGCTAACGTGTACGTTCGATCGCAGCATCCTGATGTGGAATCTCTTCAGCACTTTATACAACTTTGGAAGTCTTTCAGCGGTGGGTCAGAAGCAACGGGTGCCTCTGAGGCTTGTGGAAGGTGTTCCTATATGCACACTTACCCCGCGACTCATCTTGAACATGCGGGAAATGTATGCGCGCAGTACAATTTACGGCGGAAGAGGGCATGGGATTGATACGGGGTTTGGTTTGACAGTTTTATCTGGTAGGAGCCGTTCATCGATCGTATTTGCGGACGGCGGGGAAAGAGAGGAATTGGGGCATGACAGCGAAGATGTACAGGTGGAAAGGAGAACAGCCTAACTTCGTCCGAAATCATCGGAGTAGACCCTGCGTTGATGTCGATATTGTAGCAATATATCGTTACTCCACGCGCTAGATTTACCAGAGTACTATCGCGACATCGTGGCCACATCTAAGATCTACGGTACCAGCCGTATACTGAGTTACATATTTATCCATCTGTAGTACGCTGCATTTCGGGGTTATCTGTGGTGCCAACCGTGCCATGCAACGCAGCAAACAAAAAAGTGGCTCATTCAGCACAGATATATGAGCATGAGGAGATCCACACTAATCATGGCCAGACCAATACCAGAATACTAGAGGAAGGGAGCCGGAAAGTGGTCATGGGCTTTCCGTTAACCTGTCTTCAGTCTTCAATAACTTGAAGCACATTGTGTTCTTACCAAACGTTGAGTTGTTTCACCGCATCACTCACCTCCACATCAGCAGCGCTTGGGCTATTTGGGCGGGGTCGTCCATAGGCGTTGCCCAGCTCACGCCGTTGCGCATCGTCGGGACTCGGGCGTTGTCCGAGCGGGTAATAAATAGCACGTGATGCATGGGAAAGAAAAAAATTGTGCTGAAATTAGCCAGCTGCCCGCCTGCGCCAAAATTTCAGTCGCTGCCCCGCAGCACTAGCGGGCTGTGAGGGTGCTCCGACTGGACTTGACAGTTAGTCGTCGAACTGACCCCTAGCCTAGCTGGCAGCAGGCAGCGCACCTCAAGGCCCTGGCGCCAAGATCTGCCCCCCCTTCAAGTTGCCCCCCGACGGTGACGGTGAGCGCGCCCCTCCTCGTCCTTGCCCCCCTCACTCACCCCTCGCCGCAGCGGTCGGTTCCACCGACACCTCGACTCCTTTACTACAACGACAGCAGCGCGGCAACCAGCAGCGGCGGTGAGCGCATCTCCTCCCCTGCCCCCCTCGGGCTTGCTCACCCCCCGCCGCGGCAACCGCCGTGCGCACGCCAAGCCAGCACTGAGTTCCGCGCCCAAGCAGCGCAGTAATTCGGCGCTTACCCTCGTCCTCCTTGCCGACCCGCCCCAAAACCCCACTCCTCCGCCCAATAACCCAGCGCTCGCGCACAACCGACGGGCGTTTCGCGCGCGGGTTGCGGGAACTTCTTGCCCCCGAAGTTATGCGACTCTACTACCGCACACGGGAGCTGCATCTCAGCGATTCGGAGCACTTCAACCACAAAGACTCGCCCGGGATCAAAGCAGAGCTAGCGAAAGCCGCTGGTGTCGAAGAGGATGCCCCCGTTCACTTTTCTCCCGAAGGGCTTCCTGTTCGCGAAAAGCTCTGCGCAGCATCGAGTCGTAAAGCCGGCGCGGAAGTTAATATCGCAAAAGCATTCCGCGCGAATGGGCATATTGGTCGGCAGTTTCGCTGGTACTACCGGTAGCGTGCTGGAAAATCTCAAGGATGGAGGTATGAACTCATTCGGTGTCGCAGTTTTTGCCGATTGCGATCTCTCTGATCAAAGTACTCGAGGAGCCTCCTCCCAACCTGGGTGGTTCCGGTCATTCTGGGTTTGCGATCGAGTTCGTTGCACCCTCTGACAAGCGCGGGGGCCTGAACGCGGGTGAACGCTAAGCTGCAGGCGGTCGGCTTGCCCTGGGCCCTATAGTCTCGGCTATCAGTTTTTTGTACTCACGCTCCGTGGCGGGCTTGAACTCGTCCGGCTGAATATATATCTGCGTTCTTCTGCGGTGGGACCACCTGTTTGAGCTGTCTGTGGACGGCTTTGGAGGTGTCTACAGAGGTGCTGCTCGCCATACTCGACAAGGAAGTTGGATCGGAAGGGGACGTGGTTTATGAAGAAGTCGCGGTGCTGCTTGTTGTGCAAAAAGACGAGCGTACTGCCAACATGAAACGCGCGGGCGATGTTGATGCGGCATAAAAGAGGAGTGTCGTGACAATGTTTTTGGACTTGTTGGGTGCGGATGAGACAGCGGAGGTGGTGTTGGTACTCTGTCGTTGTCGCAGTAAGAGATGAGAAGAAAAATGTCGGTTTCACGAACGGACGCGCCCTCCACGACCAAAGCCCGAACAGAATCGTACATATACTGACTGCGGTAATGAAGGTGAATGAAGTCAACCTTGCCGCGAGACCTCGTTGCGAAGGGAAACCGCGATCGCAACCGAAACCTGGAACTGGCCCCGGGGGTGCAGGAATTTATGTAATCCTCGGCCCCACTTCTTCTACTTAGGCTAGTTTTACAATGAAATTCACTGACTCGGACAGCGTGTCCCTCAAATGTATCATTAAAGGTTCAACGTTCATGTGGGTCACAGTCTTCAACCAAGTTCCGTTCTGCGCCGCGTTCTTCAAGTTGTTCCGCCATCATCAGTTTGACTTATTCATCATTCGTTTTGTTTCTATCCCTGATGGCCGTGGATATCATTACTGGTGGATTCTCATCATAAAGGTCTGTAGGTGGACGTTTCACCGCCACTCCTTTCCTCCCTCTAGAATGCGATTCATCACGATATCCATTTTTTCAGTCGCCGGCAGACTGGTTGCTCTGGCTACTGCAAAACCTATACCAAACTGGAGCACGAGTGGCATGGCCATACCGCTCTCCAGACACTCTTCCGATTTTCTGGACTCCAACAAAAGCATTGATCTCGACGCAATCGCCTCTCATAGTATATCAGTCAGGAAGTACGTGTCATGAAACGTTATGTCATCTCGTCTGCTCAGGCCTTTTTTAGGAAGATCATCAGAGGCCTAGACAATTACGAGATAAATACGGGGATGATGCATCCTTTCGCTGTGAAACGGAGCGAGCCCGGTCTCCGAAAGCGTGGCGCTAAGCTCCCGCTGATAAGTTATAAACATAACGTTTGGATGGGCGAGATTTCGATTGGCTCTCCTGCCAAAACCTTGAAGGGTAAGTTCTCCTTGTATTTGTTTGATATATGTCTATCCTCAGGCTGATCTACGTCACAGTCCACATCGACACTGGTTCGGCGTAAGTACTTTCTTTTAGTTCATACTGATGTTGAAATTCAAGTCAACGCAGTGATATGTGGGTGCTGCAGACTGGCTGTAGTGGGATTTCACCAGATCGCGATCTCTGGAATCCCCATTCATCCGAATCTGCTGAGGAGCAGGAGGAGCCATTTCAGCTCGACTATGGAGATGGGACTGTCATCGAAGGTAATCTATACACTGACAACGTTACCATTTCTGGATTCACTGTATGTTTTATATCGCTTATGAGCACTGGCATGACCATTGGATTCTGACGCCCAGCTAGGTAGATCCTCAGACCTTTGGTTCTGTAACCTCATACACTTCTCAGATACGGGAAAATTCAGATGCAGACGGTTTATTGGGATTGGCCTTCCCATCCGTCTCGGATTTTCTTACTTCTCCACTGTTTCCATCGCTTGTCAGACAAAAGAAGCTAATCAACCCGGTATTCTCATTGAAACTATCTGCTTCTGGGGCCGAGATGTACGTCGGCGGAGCAAACAGTATGCTATACAAGGGTGACATTGCGTATACACCCGTAACACATCTTGTGAGTCAAAATGGTAGATAGCAATGGATGTTGCTGACATCTAGATTTACTTAGGGACTCTGGCAGGTGTCCATGGACGATGTTCGTGTTAATGGCAATAAAATCTTCGAAAATGTACCTGCTATGTTGGATTCTGGTTCAAACCTCATATATGGAGATGGGAAACGGGTTTCAGAATTGTACAGACGCCTTGGTGGTACCCTCAAGGCATATAAAGGCATTAATTTCTATTACTGTGAGTTCCGAGTTCGTTCGTTACCTTGTCTTTATCGACAGCCTGCAGTACCTTGCGACTCTTTTCCAACAGTGAGCTTTACCTTTAGTGGCAAGACGTTTGCAATCCCTCCCGGAGTTCTCAGACTTGACCCAATCGAGAAAGGTTCTTCCAATTGTTTCAGCGCCATTGTCGCCCACCCCCCGCCTATCGGTGAGTCTTCATAGCTGAACCTCCATTTGCGGGCCATTGCGGCGGCGCTAGGTGGACTCGTTCTGATTATACGGCCTAGATCTTTGGGACATTGGGATCCCTTTCATGCAGGGCGTATACAGCGTGTTCGATTACGGTACTGAACAGGTCGGATTTGCGGAGCTCGCTTGAATCATCACGGCACACCTGATCTATTCTAATGGGAAAACCAGGCAGCAACAACGCCATTGTCACTGTTCTGGGACCTGTCCCTCCGCAGCCTTCACACCTTCAGTTATCGGCTACCTTTGGTGGACTCCACGCTCCTCCAGATGTCTTTTTCGTCTTGATTTGTATCCCAATACTTTAGTATTCCGAAGAGTCGCCGTTGGCGACCGGCGACCTTGCTGGCAAGAGTCAGGCTATAGCGGTACTTTGATGCATAAAATCACGAGCACTGTCGTAATACGATCACTGATGCATATAATGCATCTTTGTGCATCACGTCAATAATTGATCATTGATGGATCAAATTCAACGGCTCAGCCAGTGACACCACTCAGACTATTGATGCATCAATGGGGTGACGATTGCTGTCCGAAAATTGTAGAAGCGGCATCCCCTCACTAACTGGGCAAGTGCAAGCGTGAGAGGCTGCTTCTCGGCGATCTGTGTGCACAGCTGTGGAGCCAGGGCCCCCATGCCAGCTACTATATGCACAGACTCTTCCTGGAGAAACTTGTCCCCCGGCGTAATCTGACGCAAGGCCACCCTGCCGAGGCCGTCAGGCGAAGACCGTCTGCGAGGCCGCCGAATCGAACAACGTGTCGACACATTGACTGACGAAGCACAAAAGGATTTCTGCAAAATCACGCTATCAAAACGTACAATGGGGCAAGCAATACCTCGCCCTACAATAAACACCAGAGAAGAAGAAACAAAAGAAAAGCAAAATCCGAACACGTACACCACAGCGACATCAATGCATCACCCCACCTGCTTCACCGTATACTTTTCCCAACTCGGATACACAAACGTCTCCGTCTTGGTCTTGCTCGTCGAAATAGTGTCCTTGCCGACCATCTGCGCCCGCGTTGACTTGTGTGTCGTAGACTGTCCGCCAGGTGCGTACTTGTCGGGTACCTCGAATACAACGGGGATGAGCATGATCTTGAGCCTTCGGTCGTCCGCCTTTGTGCGCGCGAACGGGAGTTGCTTTTGGGGTTTCGGTTTCGGGAGCTGGGGGTACACGTTGCTGTCGTTGGTGCTGAGGGAGGGTACGTCTCGCACGTGAGGTGTGCTGGAGGAGGTTCCGCCGACAGAGGAAGACGCGGCTTCTTCTTCCGGGTAGGGGTACGACGACAGGCTTGGGGGCACGGGAGTTGGCTGTGAGGTCGGTGGCAGCAGCGAAAGCATCTCCTCCAGCGCTTCCGTGTTCGAAGGCTGTATCCTCAGCGCCGCGCGGAGGTCTACATAGGTGCATAGGTGCATAGCTGTGAAAGGGAGCCTCAGACTACGATACCTTTAATCGCCTCGTCCGTGCGTCCCATCATCTGGCGCGCTTTGGCTCGCCGATAGTACCCCTTGATGCTCCGATGTTGGCTGAGCGCTTTCGAGCAGGCGTTCTCGGCTTCGATCCATCTGCAAGCTTGGTAGGAAAATGAAAATGAAAGGAATGAGCGAGCCCTACTTGGAGAGTTTCAGGTACGCCGCTGCGATGTTAAGTTGGTAATGGGGCATTTCTGGCTCCACTGTATGCGCTGTTTGATAGTGGTGCACTGCGACCTCGTAGTCGCCGCGCCGAAATGCAGCGTTGCCCTCCACGAGTTAAGTTAGAGGGTACGAACAGTCTCAAGAGAACCACGACGTACCAGTTCTTTTTCCTTCTCGGCTCTGAGATAGCGTACTTCCATGACCTCGGCGATGGTCATCTCGGGTTCTGTCGATCCTGGATTTGCTTCCTCCTCAGACTCGTTCCCGGTAAAGTCGAGATCGAGATCCCACACGTCTTCTTCCTCTACAGTCTCCCATCCGTGAACGCCGCTCCCTATATGCTTATCAGCGACCACGAGAACCAAAAGAAGGGATCTAGCAGACCTCGACCGTCCCACTCCCTTTGCTTTCCGGAACGCACCCCGCTGTTCTCCTCGTCCTCGCTGACCGTCTTCTCACACACCTCGCCCAAATGATCCGTTGAACAACCGCAGTCGCACCACTTGGTCGTAAGTTTCTCGCGGAGGACGTTGCCGTATCCGCTGACGTCGAATTCGCGAGCGACGCGCCACAGAGTTTGAGAGACACGCTCGTACCCGAGGCTGACCTTGAGTCGCCAGTGCTGGTCCCAGCCCGGCGGAGGAGGTGTCATGCGCAAAAGAGACTTTTCGCCAAACTTGAGTTCGCAAGCTTCTTCGAGCGCTTCGAGACCTTCGGCTAGTGTGCCGAGGTGGGGCGGTTTTGTAAAGGTGGCGTGCGGCATCGCTCCGAGGACGTCGAGGTGGGCTTTGAGGGCGTCGTAGTGGGGCAAGAGGCGGAGGGAGTGGAGGCCACGGTTGCGGCATACGGGTACGTTGTTGGAGAGCGCCTCGGGTGCAAGGTCAGGACGGGTCGGTAAAACGGAGTCGGACGTACAAAATCTCTGAGAGCGGTGTAAGACCACAGGACGCTCTTTGTAGCGACGCGTTCGCCCGACTGACGGAGCTCCATGCTGACGACGGAGCGGAAAAAATCCTTGATGTCTTCGCTGTCGGCATTGTGAGCGACCCAGCCTGGACCACCGACGGTGATGCAGCGCATGACGAAGGTGGGGAGGTAAATGAGAGCGACGCAGTAGAGGTGAGTAGAGAAGAGACGAGCGATGTCCTGCTCGAAGCGAATGAGAAATATTCGTGCGATGGCGCGTTCGAGCTGTGAGACGGCGGTCATGGCGTTGGATATGCCCCGGTCGATGTGAGCGGGTACTGCAGCGACGTTCGTCTTTTTCTTGTGCGCTGGTCGTTTCTTGACGTGCGAGTACTTTGCAGGCATCGTAGTAGTAGTCGTAGTAGTAGAAGGTCGATTATATAATCATTAATCTATTGTAGTAGCCAATCGACGTGAAATTGTCTCCAGTCGTCCTCCTCTTCTACCAAAATTTCTGTTTCTGGACTTGACTCTTCCAACATCCACGCGTTCTCTTCCCTGCTGGAGTAGTTGTTGTGAGCACAATACCCGAACTTTCCCCGAATGGTAACTCACACCAAATCTCCTTTCTGTCGCACCGTCACATTGAACACGGCCACCGACGCCGGTCTCGGTTGCACGCCTGGTGGATGTGCAGGGCGGCGTGGTGGAGGCGCTAGACTCGAGTCCGTCACCAACCCCGGGAGACTCGGCCGACGTCTCCTCCTCGCTTTGTGTGTGCATTGAATCTGAGACTGAACCCCACTTGAATGTTCCCTCTCCCGCCGCGAAGTCGATCCGATCGAACATGCCCGTGCAAGCCGGGCACGTGATCCTAGCGAGATCGCCCAGAGTCCCGAATGGAACAAGCTCGAGTATTCGACGCCGGTCCTCCAGTCTTTTCCTTTTAACCAAGACATTCCGGGGCAAAGCAAAGCAAAGTTGTTTGGGGAGGTAGCACGGGGGGATGCAGGAGGAAGAACGGTAACGAGGGGCAGCATCGTGTGCTATATGTACCCCTTGACCTTTTTTTTGGGTTTCCATCTCAGCAGCATCGTGAGGACGTCGCTCTAAGACTAAAACCGTTAGATTTTCCCAGTTCCCCCCTGTACGACCAGGTCGGGAATTTTAGGGAGCGCTCAAGTTGGACAGCCAAAATGAATGACCTTGCGAAAGGAAAAAAAAAGGCAGTGATGACTGCGGTGCTGTTCCCGAATCTTCCCTCCTTCCGGCGAATCTAGTACACAAGAAACAAAGAATATCCCGTCAAGACATAAATAACAGGTTCCTCTTCCGCCCGTGGATCACGCACACGCGACCTTCGGTCAGGTCAAGTATAATTTATGATTAGAAATCGGTACTATAATTGAAAGACTCCGCATAGTCTACTGTGTTAGTGTGGCACCCCCCGAGGAGAGGACATGCGCACGCGTGGAATAGGAATAGCCGTTCATATGCATGTGAACGTCCAGCAACGCTCCGCGGAGATGGCCATCCAGCCCTCTGTGGCGTAGCGTTGAGCAGGGAATCGAGAGAGGAACCGACTCAACCCCCCCAAAGACTGTCTTCTGGGGTGTTCGACAGACACGCACCATCTTGCGATCATCAAGGGACTTGGGATCCCGATTTAGCTCAGGCTATGTGCGCTCATGAGAGGGGAATATAATGTTCATAATCGTATGATAAGCCTGATCCGCGTTGGTCTGCTTGACGGCCACACACGGAGACCATCGGGCCGGGTTTCGTAGCTGAGTCACATCTTAGCCCGAGGACGATGTGCGCGTGGCAAGGCAAGAAAATGGGAACGTTTGGCGCTGACTAACCGAGTCAGTGATCCCGGGGCCTGGAAGTCGTGAGACAGGAAAATCTTAAAGCCTCAAAGCTTCAACCTAGTCGTCTTGAACGTGCGTTTAAGCTGCGATTTTGACGGTGGATTTCATCGGTATATGCCCCGTTCCGAGCTGCTAGCAACGCAACGACGGAGGGCGCAATGGGGTTTTGCGTGGAGTGAGGGCATAGCGGGTTGATGGTAAAAATAGATGATCCATCGGCCGCCGAGTCATATCGAATGTTGAAATGAATCTGTTGGAACCCAATGAGCAGGGCGATGAGCCTAGGCCATGAGCATGAAAAGAAATCAATCAGTACACGTGGTCGAGGTTGCATAGCTAGGGTAGTCGAGTTGGCTGATGAATGGGACGACGAAGCTGTTCTTCCGGCATCACCGCGATCAAAAGAGGCTCACTGAGTAAGAGATGATATGGGCGTAACCCTCCATGGCAACGCTGAGAGTCACGTTTTTGTCATTGAATAGTAGTACGACTCGGACATAATCATTTTTGCTTGGCTGCCTGAGCCTGCAACTTGGACTGCACCAGTAGATCCTTTTGCTGCTCGGCCAATATTCTGCGTTTGTTGAAGTATTCAATCTAGAGCAGAAGAGAGAGGGTCGCACAAAAGAAAGAGAAAGAGAAAGCGCGACTTGCCCAGCTTTTAGCACAATTGGCTTCGTACTTTGACTTTTCTTTCGCGCACGCGTTCCCCTCCTTGCCGGCTTCGAGGACGCCTGAGCGGTCAAGACAGGCAAAGTAGACGTCCCTGTTATCCCAGCACTCCCTCCTGTCTTGACGAGACACGTCTGGTTTCGAGGTGCTGAACCAACCCATGTTTGAGGTGGTAGTAGTGTACTAGCAAATACGTACACTCACACGCTCCCTTTCTATGGCTTCCACATCGTCGCTGCAGGCCCCGACGCCCGTACATCTTCATCCGCTCTCACCATTAGAAGAACTCCCTTCAAACTCACGCGGACGTCGACCTCGTGTGCCCGCCCAGGATGGCGCCAGCGCGGAGAACGGCTCTACATCGAAGCCAACAAGCACTTATTTCACGCTCAAAGCCCAGCTCGACAAGCTGGGTTCGGATGCTTCTGCTAGCAGCGTAAACGCCCACGGACACGCAGGTAAGACCGCCAACAGCCACACCGTACGACCGAACTGGGACGGGAGCGTCCGTGGATTCGGGAAATCAGACCGCTGTGACTCGTCGAACGGCGAGCGCAGCCTTCCTCGTCGGCCCTCCGCCGCGTCTCTGTCGACCCACCTCCAGCGATCGCAACCACCCCCACCCCCTCGTTTCGTCGTCGCCCATTCTTATCACGGCGATCCCAGCTTCATAGTCCCGCCCAGCCCGACAGCACCTCCCACTGCGCGCCCCCGGCCCACGCCTGCAGAGGCCCACGTGCTCGCCCACCACTGGCATACCTACTCGGACGAAGCGATACAGACTGCGATCGCACACCTAAGCACGGTCGAGTCTCCCTCGGATACCGATCTGCACCCCGCGCACCCGTATCACACCGCCCTGCGTGTGCTCTCGTCGGCGTTCCATCAGCTATCGCGCGCAAGGGTTGAACTCGAGGAGAATAGGAGGGCGTTGGAGGAGAAGCGGAGGGTACGTGCGGAGGGGTTGTTGCAGGAGATGATGCCGTCAGAGCGGGAGGTTGCGAGGCGCGTGTTGCAGAGTGTGTTTGTAGACGACGATAAGGATGACGGTGAAGCAGATGGACATCGCGTTGAGCGTCGGGAGAGTCTTTCGGTGCGTGCATCTCTGAATCACTCTGGATGTTATTGATGTGTCTACAGTCGTTGAAAACATATCTCACGGAAGCGATGGAGGACCAGGTGCCGCTAGGACAGAACGTGCCCGTAGGCGAGACCGTCACGTCAACGAACAATACGACCCGGGCCGAGTCACACGATACCAACGATGCGCCTTCCGTAAAGGAGGCACCTACTCCGTCATCACACAGCAACCCTCCCGTCGAGGATACCCAAGAGACCCATGCAAACATACCCAGACAGGATCGAGCCTCTATCGGTGAATGGATGGGCACTTGGCTCAACAGAGGCAAGCCGAAGCATACACGCGGTCTATCTACCTTTCCGATCAAAGAGGAAGTGGCGAGCAAAGATTTCTCGCGCGATTCGTCCCCTCATCCCAATCCTAATCCTGAAGTCATTGCTGGTGCCTCTCATCGCGGAGGGCGGCGGAAGCATGCGAAGAGCGTTTTCGAATCCCTCGGTATATCCCTCTTGAACCCCGCCACGTCCGCTACGGGACCTGCTAAACCACGCAAAGTAACCAAGACGGTGTCGAGTACTTTGTCGGTGCCGCCTGCGCAAGACGGACGGATCCCGTCTGTGACGTCCTCTCCAGTGCTCGCAAACGCGGTGGTACCATTACCAGCCCCTTCTGCACCTCAACTGGCCACCTCGCCCGGTCCTTCGTCCGAGCCAAAAACGGAGACATCGACGATGCAGTCTCCGTCTCTCATGGATGAAAAGCGCCCTTCACAGGGCGTGTCGCTGCGTGCGATCGCGCACGCGACGCGTGTCATGACCTCGGACCCCGGCAGTATTCTCGTCGACCAAGGTCGTGACGCTGGGCCGCTCGTCCGCCGACTAGCGCTCGAGCTCGTGCAGAACGCGTGCGATGACCATGTCGTGTTCCGCGAGCCGCCAAAGGCGAGGGGGGAACGGAGGGGAGAGCGCAAGGATGTGCGTATAGGAGTGGATGTGGGGCATGGACAGCACCAAGTCGTTGCACGGGGGATGTTGAGTCCCGTCGAGGGGGTCGCGGCGACTGAGTCTCTGTCACGCGCGTTGAACACCCAGGGTCAACAGGTCTTGCGCGCGAGGACGGGCGGGCTCATCACAGCTTCTCTGACCGCACCGATATTGCATGCGCTGATGCCGCAACCGCCGCAGAGAAAGATGACAGGCGGGCTTGAGGGCGTTACGAGGTCCAATAACTCGGACGCCGCCACGACCAACTCAAACGCTTCCAACCCGACTCAGACTGCGGCGAACAAACCGGGTTCTGTCCCACTCGAGTCGATTATCCCAGCGACGTCCAAACCGCCTACGCACTACCTCTCCCGCAAATATACACCGCTGACGGTGCCCGACTTTCGGTTTACGATTCCGCTTCCGAGCAACGCGGCGTCCCGGATGAGCGTCTATCACCAACAAGATGACGAGGACGATGGGCGGAAGCAGCCGTTGATGACGGACCGATACGGGTTCATCTATGACGTGTCGCAGTACGACGTGCTGTTGTTGACGCGGGCGAAGGAATGCGGGAGTACGGCTCCTGCGTGTCTGACTGGCGTCAAGATCGCGGATCGGAAGGAGAGTAATTCCTGGTCTGATGAGGAGGCGGGGGTGGATAAGGATAAAGATGTGGTTCGGGTGATCAAGGGCCCGTGTGGGTGTGATGGGTGGGGTTTGTTTCCTGGCGGAGATGGAACGCCGGAGGGAAGTGGTGGCCAGTCGACAACACCCCCCGAGGACGGTCGGTCTATTCGGAGCAAGCAACGCGGACGGTCGACGACGTTGGTCTCTTTGCCGGATGGTCCTGGATCCTTGCCGGTCAATCGTAGCCCTACGTCTGTTCTGGTGGTGACTGCTCTCACGCCGCGTCACGTGTGCGCGAACACGATCCGGGTATTGTTGGACGATCTGACCAAGATCCACGACGGGGGTCAGATGTATGCGAGGAAGGAGTGGGATGGTTTCGTGAAGCAGCGGAACCGGGTCGTCAGGGTGGGTGCGAAGGTGTATTCCGCAACCACGGTGACGAGTGCGACGGGGTTCCAAGGGTTAGGGACGACGGACGAGGAGGAAGAGCTGGCGCATACGGAGGGTTTGATCGGGTTTGCGCAGCTTGGGCTGTCTTCGAACCGCGACGAGCGGGCGCAGTTTGATAGGTTGGTGCGTGGTGGGATTCCGTTGGTGTATCGGTCCAAGGTGTGGCTTGAGTGTAGTGGGGGGTTGGAGATGCGCGAGCCGGGGTTGTTTAGGGATTTGTTGGTGCAGGCCGAGGTGGATGTAGAGGTGGGCAAGGATGCGGGCGGGCATCATGCGTTGGTGAGGAACGAGATCGACAAGGATATTGGGCGGACGATGCCATTGAATATTTTCTTTGGGGGGGATGGGGTCGGGGTGCACAAGCTTCGTCGGGTATTGATGGCGTTCAGTCGGTAAGTGCTCCGTCGTTTATTCTTTCACCGTTTGATCGGGTCGTTCTCACTCTTTTACAGACGCAACCCCGGTGTGGGCTACTGTCAAGGCATGAACCTCGTCACGTCGACGTTGCTGCTCGTGCACGCGGACGAGGAAGAGGCGTTCTGGGTCCTGTCTGCGATCATCGAGCGAATCTTGCCGGACGACTTTTTCTCGCCGTCGTTGTTACCTTCGCGCGCGTGCCCGCTGGTGTTGCTGGACTATGTGCAGGAGATGTTACCGAGGCTGCACGCGCACTTGGTCGAGCTCGGCGTAGACCTCGCCGCGATCTGTTTTTCGTGGTTCTTGTCGTTGTTTACAGATTGTTTGCCGATCGAGGTAGGGTTGGGTGCTCGCGTACGGGTCGATTCTCATGCTCATGTTTTTTTTCGCCTGCAGACACTGTTTCGGGTGTGGGACGTCTTTCTCGTGGACGGGCTGGATGTCTTGTTTAGGATCGCGATGGCGATCTTGAAGGGCAACGAACAGGAGCTGATACAGTGCGAGTCGATCTCTGCGGTGTACGTCGCGTTGGAGAATTTGCCGACGAGGATGTGGCAGCCGGATAAGCTGCTGCAGGTGTGTTTTTGTTTGCCTTGTTTCAACCCGAGTCCGCTGATGCGGCTATTTGCAGATGGAGCTAGAGCTGAGAACGACGATGACGAGCGGAGAATTGGTGCGACGACGGGGGGTACATGTGGATGCGTTGCGCTGTCTCGCTGGGTCGTGAACTGCGCAGGGGCGTTGCAAAGTGATTCCTGGAAGGTATTCTCAGACGAACGAGGTTGGCCTTTTCTTTTCTTTTCTTTTCTTTTTACGTTTTACTGTGTTACTTTAATGACATCGGACTATCTGTGACTTTTGTTTCGTTCTGTTTTCAGTGCACATGACACATCATATAGAATGTCTTTCTCTTTCATCAGAGTAATGCCTTCAACGGTAGACTGTCGAGCATTTGGGTAGTTACTAGGCAAGTTGGTCCAGATCATCGAGTACGTGCGGGTTGAAGCTACAATATACGATCATTTTGGAACATGTCTGGCAGCCTTTGCTGACTAGTTTTTGGACATGAGGTGATTTATGCAGTTTGTATAGCAAACATTTTTTTTTGTCGAAAAGGGAAAGCTTGACCTTCCTTTCTTTTCCGAAACTCGAATCACTTCGTACCGCCAGTTCATAAGACATTCGGTATGAGTCTCGCAGGCACCTTCTTCATGTAGGTGCGATACTCCTCTCTAATCGCCTCGTCTTGCTGGATGGATTCTTCCTGTCATGCAAGGACCCCTGAGTACACGGACGCTTCGCTAATTTGGACAACAAGGAATCACCTCCATGGGAATCTTGAATACGAGTATGGCCACGTTAGCGACGAGTGTCACCAAGGGCACGTAAGACCAAAACATGAAGGAAGTGAGGACTAATTGCAGCAGCAGCATGCTAGGTCGCGACGGTCAAAACGCCGGAAGTGTGACAGAGGGAAATAATGGGCCTACGAATACATCGGGTGACGAACCCAGGCATACGGACCCGTCTGAACGACCCTCCCTTTCTCGCGACGCTGTTACGCTAGTCAAACTCGAGCTCTCTCAGAGCGACGGAGAGTGCATACGTACCCCGATAGGATGGTACTGGTCACCGAGATGTTGAAACGCCTGCTCCGAAAAACGCTGCAGGGATATGCTCAAAACACAAGCAAGCAACCTGATCGTGTTTCTCCGCATCCCTTCCGCCGTTACGCCATATAGCATGTTTGGAAACGCGAACGCCTTCATCCATGTTGGTTGCTGCATTCCGCAATAGACGAGGGTGACGATGTAGACAATGGGAACAGTTAAAGTGAAGAACCCTTGGATTGGGCCGATGATGATAGAGAGTCGGGTGGACATGGAGTCGGGTTTGATGGGGCCACTCTTGGAATTGGCGAGGGCAAATGCATTCCGCAACTGGTAAGCGGCATGGCTGAGGCTGACTGCAGTCCAGGCAACGAAGCAAAGCTCAAGCAGTTGGCTGGATGACCACGGCATGATGGAGTTAAGGAGAAAGAAACGTGCAGAGGTGACTCGGGAGCTATCGAGGAAAATGTAGTTGTCACATGACATGCAGTGGGTCTTATTTAATAGGAGAGGAAGAGCTGCCGATCTCAACCGATAACAAAAAATATGTTGTCTCAGCCTATCTGAAGGATGAAACCGGATCAGCCGCATAATCCTCGATCGCCTCATCGAACGTGAGTGACTCACACAGATCTATCTCCGCGCACTCGTCCACCTTCCGATCCGATCCCTGCCTGGCGGACGAACCGCCAGAATGTCTTCATGCGACTTTCCGATTTCGTGTTCCAGGAGCCTATCTAGTACTTATCGCCGCGGTGGAGCGATCCCTTGGCGGACAGGAGCGACTTTGTGATGCCGCGCCATTCGCAGTACATCGTGTATGTATGGCTCGTTGAACTTGATCTTGAAGAAGGCGACCTCGTGGTAAAAACCTTGACTTACTCGAGCGTGTTGTATTCAATAGTCGCCGCCTTCCAAAAGCCCCAGTCATTTTCGAACGCGTGACTATCGACGATGCACGAGTCGTTGATGGTATGCAGGTAAAGGCCTGACTTTTCTAGAGGATATGTTATTCGAACTGATCGTCGTAGAGCTGGCAGAAATATTCACTGAGCGAAACGAAACGAAACATACCTCGGTGGCAGAGTTCTTGTCCCAGAGAACCACAGCGAGTCGGTCCTCCGTCTTGCGAAGGCGTGTTTTCAGCTATCTATGACCGGCCTGTGAGTGTGACTCTAATGGGGCGCCGACGATCAACTTGGAGGGAGTTAGCGGCGACGAAGATTACCATCACACCCGTTCTACTTGACCGGGCGTATGCGCCCAATGAGTACCATTGCCGACGTGTGCGAACCGACGAACGACAAAATAACAAGGAAAGTCGTTCGTGGACAAGAAAAGCGCGTCAAAGGCAATGAATGAATGTGAGCTGGGCGTCTATTCAAGTTCTGATTGAGTCAATTGAGGGCGTGGTTGGATCGGAGCAAGGCTGTGCAACTTATGCTTGCCACCGACGGCGCGCTTACATAACTATCCAACTCTTTCTTTCTCGATGAGTCAATCGGGTTATGTTCTGAAATTAGGCCCAGAGATAAAACACAGGCCCGGTTGTAGTATCTTGATCGGAGACCACTCCAGAAATGCTCAACATCAAGTTCACCCAGAACAAGCAAACGGCGATAGCACAAAGAGAGATAAAGAAATACATCAAAAAACACTGTACACGCTCACTCCTCCATCGCCGCATCACTCCCATCCTCCTCCTCCTCCTCCTCATCGCTATCACTATCCTCTCCCTCCGCCACCTCGATCGCGTCCAGACTCAAGTCGTGATCGGCAGCAACGTACGAATCACAAATCACGTACAGCTTGAGCGCGTGCGTGCCCTTGGGCAGCGTAAACTCGAGCTTGACAGACAGGTTCTTGCTGACGGTCACGCGCTTGATGACGTGTAGCTGGCGCGTGCTCGGCTCCCCGACGACGAGCCACCAGTTGGCAAGTTTCTTCACTGGGAAAAACGGCGCGACCACGATCTGATCGTCCGGATCGTCCTCGTCGGCGTCCCGCGAAAGCGCGACCTTCAGTGTGATCGGAGAACCAGCGGTGTACTCGCCCTTGACGAGCTCGTACGAAACGTCGAGCGTTGGGTAAGAATTGACAAACTTGGCAACGTCCCGCCTGTGACGAAGACTCAGTACAAGTAGACGCAGGACTGATATTGTACGCACATCTGTCTGACGTCCATCTGCAGTAACTTGTTTCGGCGGTCGTCTTCCATCTCCATGATGTCGTACACGGATTCGACACCTGCAGCCTTGCACCGCTTGATGACCTAGACGAATGATGAGCTGTGCATGATCAAAAACCATTTCAGAGACGTACATCGGGCTCGAAATGTGGTATCTGCTTCAACGGCGAATCCGTCTCCCACATCGCTTGCACGCACATCTGCGACAAATCCATCGCTCCGAGCGCGTTCAGCCATGCATTCGACGACATGACGTCCACGCAGGCCGACAGTAAATTCAACACCTTCTCGAGGACAAGCACCTGGTCGGCAGCGAGGTCGGGCGGTAGCTGGATGCGCGAAAAATGTGCCTGGAGAAGGAGGAACGTCTTGAAATGCGGTGCCTCGAAATCGGCCTTCTCGAGCTTGACAGGTAGACGATCGTAAATCCGACGGAGAATGACGTCTTCGTGGCGGCGAATCGGGATGGCTTCGAACTCGGCAGACGACGAGACGACTTCCAGCAAGCCTTTGAGTTTCGTGCGCTCCTTCAACGAAAGCGTGTAAACCTCGACGGTGACATCTACAGAGACCGTCAGCGACAAGTTCAAAACGAACAAGGCAAACACTTACAGGAAATATTGTAGTAAGCAGCTATCATGCCGAGGTTGAGCGCAGATATATCCATCTCGTCCTCTGTACATACGTTGATCAGTCAAGTAAAACGAGCCATACCACACGTATCAACTCACCGATCGCAATACACTTCGAGTTCACGAGATCCTGCAGCGTGTTTTCGACCAGTTCCGACAAGTGGTCCGACAGTGCTTGATGGCTGACGTTGTGCAGATTGTAATAGTTGGGGTTCTGCGTCATCCGGCGGTAAAAGTACGACCACGTCAAGATATCCTGTAAGGAACCCACCGTTCGTAAACACCACTCCATGCAATACAATCACGAAATTGGCACTCACCATCGCGTCTTGCTTGTTCTCGATCGTCTTCACCGCGATCTCAGCCAAGAAATAATCATGAAGGAGATGCGTCGGCAAGTGCGACTCGATAGGCAACCCCTCCGACAAAAACTTTTTGTAAAAGTCCTTGCGCGTCTGCTGGCACATCAGCACGCACCGACTGCGCTCGTCCTCCCTCGGACGACACGCCCTGCCCATCATCTGCAGTACATCCATGACGGGGTAATCAATGTATCGATGTTCCTTGCCCTCGAAGAACTGAACGCCCATAATGATGACCATGTAACTGGCTACCGGTAGACTCCACGCCGTATCCTATTCATTCGCTCCGAGTTAGTTCAGTTCAAGACGGTTCACAAAAAGACGTACTTTTGAAGCCACCAGGACTTGGATAGCACCGGACTCGAACAACCGTTCAACGATAATCTTGTCCTGTTTATCTAGTGCCTTGTGGTAATACCCAATACCGTGCTTGAGACACTCGGCGAGCCCCTGGTCGCTGATGTGGTCAATGTGCGGCTGCAAATCCGCTTCGTCGATATTAAGGAACCGATCGGGCTCGTTGTCCGCGGCACAGTGCAGCAAAAGATCGTCTACAGTGAGACGGCATTGGCGTCGGGACGAAACAAAGACAATGATAGGCCTCGTTGGTGCATACTCCACAATGGCAAGGTATGCCGGCTTCGACATGGCGATCATCAAAGAGGGGTAGTGAGGGATGGTGAAGCTCTGAAGATGGATGTCCATATCGAGCGGTCGCGAACTAGACAAATAGTGAGCGACATACAGACCGCCCCCCACAGACACACTTACCTCGGCGAAAAGTTGAAGATGGCATGCGACGGGGCGCCTATCCACTCCCCGAGATCTCGGGCATTCGCGAGCGATACCCCCAGGGCAACAACGCGGGTCTTGATCTCGGTCTGTGCGGATACATACCGCGTCCGGGAAATGATCACCTCGTATGTCGGGCCAACTTCTCCGCCGACGAGTTGAATCTCGTCCGCGATAAGAAGGGCGATCGTCTGCACGTTCTTCCTCTGACGCCACCTGCGTGACAAAACGTCCCACTGTCGAAACAAATGAGTCATGAAACAAGCTTCAAGTTCCTTCCGTCAACTCACTTGGCTAGGTGTACACACGATAACATCGCCTTTCTCGAGCAAGCGGAGGTCCGCGCTCGTCTCCCCCGTCAGGCTCACGATCTCCTTCCCGCCCTGCACGTCCTTGAACTTGCGACGCCACTCCGTAACACGCTGGTCTACCATCTCCTGATACGGCTCAATGCAGACAGCTCTCGAGTTGTCCCGCTTGTTCCACAGCTTGAGCAATGCGAATTCAGCGCAGATCGTCTTTCCACTCCCCGTTGGTGCACCGACGAATATGTTTTCGTCAGACGTATAGAGGGCTTGGAACACTTGCGTCTGGATCTTGTTAAACGTCTGGATCGTGTTCGAGTACATTGCCTCGAACTCCTTGTTGTGCAACGCGGAGAGCGGCAAAGGTTGGAGGTCAAGGAGGGGTGTCGGAATTGGGAACTTCTCAGGGAGAATAAGATGCTTGAACGAAATGGGAAGCCTCGTCTCCGCGTGCAACCACCTATCCGATACGACGGAGATGTAGTAGTTGGGAGGTACGGGCTCGAACATCGGGACTGTGATGGTGACGTTGTGCTCATCTTCTGCGTACCGCTGACGGAGGACGAACGAATCGTGGAAAAGGATGATCTCGCCATCAACATCCTCCACTAGAATGAAGAACGTCTCGGCAGTGCCATGGATCTTCTCGTCCCAGCGGAAATCGGGAAGGATGGATAGATCAATTCGAAGAAGGGAACGCGTGATTGGTTGTACTTGCGCTTGCAGTCTGGGAACGTGGGTCACAATAGCTCGTAATCGCGCGAAAACAAACACTTACTGGAGTTTGGGGAAGTTATGGACGAGCCGGTGAACGAGGCGGCCGGCGTTAGGGATACCGATGAGCTCTCCAAGCTCGGGTGGGTTCAAATCAAAGTAACGGTACCATGGCTAGAATAACGTTAGCACGTCATTCAGCAACGTCTTGTATACGTACGAATTGTTTGCCTTCAGCCTTTCTAATGACTTCCTGGGGTACGCCCTTGAACTGACGGAGCGGTGTCATCGAGCCCCACCTAATTTGATCAGGTGAGTATGAGTCAAATACAAGAACCTACACTTACATTCGTCGTTCTACCATTTTGCACAAGGCAAGACACGCCCGAGCCGGCACAGCCCACCCGCGCTTCAGACAAATCTCAAACATGGCACGTAGAATACGCCCAGCTGACTGCTGCACGAACACCATGTCCGCAACTAACGCAAATCCTAGATAGAAATAAAACCGCGGTTACGAGTTATTGGACGAGAACGAGATTCGAGAGACACACCATCAAGCTTCAGTTGGGATATGTACGCCTGCAAAAGCACGTTGATTTTAGCCGCGGGCTCGTCGACGCTCTCCTTGACGGGAATAGGCACGCGTTCCAGCAACTTTGCAAGCTCGAGCTTTTCATCTTGTCGTACCTTTAAAATTGCTGTCAGCAGTGTAATCAAACCGGAAATTTTACAAATCACTCACGGGAAGCAACTTGAACTCGTTCGAGAGCGCAAAAACTCGGAACAACTCCAGCGTTGACATCGTCGGTCGCAGATGTTGATTGTACGTCGCCATCGAATTGTGCGTCACATAGTAATGCGATGCGATGCGACCGAGTTCCGTGCTCTGGAATCGACCAGAAGACCGCTCGTACTTGACGAGGTGGCACTTCTCGAGGAGCGCAGCCGCCGAATGAACGATGTCGGCGCGCTTCTGAATCAACCCGTCGTCGTCCTCTTGGTAGTCGACTCCGACCCCGTATAGCCCAGGTGACTTGAGCATGCGCACATACCTGAGAACGTCGGTCAGAGAACGGTCGCCAATCACGACAAGAACACTCACAAATACGTGTACCCTAACCACTGCACCGCTTCGTCGCGGTTCCTGACCGTCCCAAGTACGATCTCTGCGTTCAAGTTGTCCGCCAACTTGGAGACGAACTGGGACTCGATGGGTAGTTGCTGGTTCAAGAGCGAGAGGTAATACTGGAGCTCCGAGTGATTCGTGATGATGATTCCTTCGCCGTACGTATCGTATTGCGGTCGTCCAGCGCGTCCGAGCATCTGGAGGACATCTTGAGAAGACAACTCAACCCACCGGCCCTTCTCGGGATTGTAAATCTGCGTCCCTTTGATAATGACAGTGTGCGCCGGAAGGTTGACACCCCACGCGAGAGTCGCCGTGCACACCAAAACCTGCACGGAACCATCGGCAAAGAGCTCTTCCACCAGAGTCCTGTCCTCCCTTGACATCCCCGCGTGATGGATCGCAAATCCGAAAGGTAACAAATCCCTCAAATTTGTATCCTTGACGTTCCCGGCCTCCTCTGTCAGAATCTCCCGAGTGGCTGAGTCGGGTCGCACGAACTGCGTGATTGACTCCTTTTCGATGGCCATGTCACGTATGAAGCGAGCAGTCTTGGCGGTTTCCTTGCGAGAATGGACAAAGACGAGAGTTTGGTTTTTTCCCGCTTGATCAAGGAGCTTTTCGTAGCAGACTTCGTTCATGACCTGGAATCGTTTGATCGCCTTCTTCTCAGTGACCCCGATGAATTGTTGTTGAAGTCCGCACGGACGGTAGGAGGCGTCGAAATAAAAGAGCCCTTTCGACTCGTCCACGCGGAGGAAAGTCGCCACGTCTTGGTAATTCGGCAACGTTGCGGACAGCCCAACGAGTCGGACATAATCACCCGTCTGCTCCATTCTCCGGATTGTTCGTGCGACAACGCTTTCCAAGACGGGACCGCGCTCGTCGTGCAACAGGTGGATCTCGTCGATAATCACGAGGCGAACGAGGTTCGTGTAGCTGGTATCCGTGCTCTTGCGAGTGATGACGTCCCACTTTTCTGGCGTTGTCACGATGATTTGGGTTTCGGAGATTTGCTGCTTCGTCATTTGAGAATCCCCGGTCAGCTCACCGATTTTGATCCCAAACGCGGAGGTAAGACGCGAAGTAAAGTTGCCGACCATCTCTTGTACGAGGGCTTTCATAGGAGCGATATAAACTATCTTGAACTGGTCGAGCGCGAATTCACCAGTATCTTCATCTCTGTACTTTGCCAGCTCGTTGAGGATGGTCATCATTGCAACGTTGGTCTGGGTTCACCGCATGAGCGAGGACATTTAAAGCACAACCATTCAGCTTACCTTGCCAGCACCCGTCGGTGCACATAGAAGTAGTGGTTCGTCTGTGCCAAATGCGACAGGAAACAACTTGCTCTGTACCCGATTGAGCTTTGGGACCGTGAACGCGGCCCGTGCCCACTCAGGTAGCTTGGTTATAGGAACAAGCTCATCATCACTACCGACGTGCTTCTTGGGAGCAGGGACGTGAATCTCCTCGAAGCCCTTGCGGGAACGCTTGAAAGACCCCTCGGGAAGCTTGCATTTTTTGTTCGACATCAAATGCCCCCCTTGACTGAATGCCATGCTCTCGAGGTCAACGGTCCCCTTCGGTTGGACTGTAGAGCCTGGTGCAAGCGTCGCTGTCTTGGGTACCGTTGCAGCGGCTACTTTAACGTCCACGTCCATTGCATCGTCGTGGGTCTTCTTAGCCTGTCGGTCTCCCGCCAGCTCCCTCAGAACCCACCCAACGCCCTTCTCCCGCATGGCTACTTCCACGTTCACTCGTTCATCTGCATCGCTCCGCATCAACTTGGTACACCAGACTATGACGTCCCTGTTCTTCAAGAACTTTGTGATGACGTGGAAGCTCTGGTACTCGAAAAGTTCCATCAGTTGGTTTTCGCAGTCGCGCAAGCTCGATTCTGAACCGAGGACGGAGAGTACCGAGGCAGCTTTGTCTGCAGCGGTGACCGGGTCGGAATAGACTTCAGATATCTGGCGCTGAACCCAGAAGCCGTCGATGGTGTGTGGGGAAACGACGTCCTTGTCTAATTTGGCTTTCCCTGCTTGAGAGGCGGCGGAAGACCCACCGATGATGAGCTCGTCGGCACCGGTGTCCTCCTCTCCTTCGCCTGCTTCCTTTGATTCCTCGTCGCCTTCGTCGTCTTCGTCGGACTCGTCACGGATTTCGTAGCCTTCCTCGTCTTCTTCTTCTTGCTCTTCCTCATCAAAGACCACCGCAACACCGATTTCTTCATCGATCTCTGCGTCCTTCCGCTCCATGTCTGGGTCAGCCATTTCCTCGTCCTCAGCACCGTAGTCGGTTATTTTCTTGGACAAAGTGACCAGTTGGGAGAATGTGTCGTTGGAAAGGCCACCCAGAACATCCTCTATCTCCTTTTTCTTGTCAAAATCCTTCATGTTTTCGTTCTTGAGGGTCTCGAGGACGGTGTCCGTGGCACTACGAACGATGTCGTGAGCCTGGTCACCGAGGGTCTGGTGCACGGCTGATAGCATGAGCTCGTAGACCTCCCGCGTCTCTGCGGTGCGCGGTCTGTAGGTCAAACCCTCGACGTCCTGGGTCGCCTCGATGATGTCGGCAAACCCAAAGCCAGCTTCCGTACGACGCTTCGATGACGCGGCTTTTTCGAGAGCGTCGTGCCTGCCGGCGTCTCCAGCTTTTTTCTTCTTCTTTTCGATGTCTTTTGGGGCTGCTCGTTGTACGCGTGAGCCCATTTCCTTTGGGTCTATTCGACCTGCGAGAGAAGTTGGTGCGCCATCCGGTTCTTTGTCACGTCGTGGAAGGGCTGAGCGGTCGGCAGTGAGGACGAGAGAGGAGATTGCGCCGTAGTTGTACCCAGAGAGGTCCGGCTTTCCAGCGGGTCGACCTGACATTTTGTGGAAGAGAATGAAAAGGTCGGGTTTAATAAACAACAGTAAACAACCGTATTCTAGTTTACCAAATAGTATACGCGATTTCAATGACCTCCACGATCATGGGCGTAAGACCATGAGAGCAATTGCTAGTCAAAACGCCGTCAAAGGGAACGATAGGCGTACGTATACATGGGGTGACGAACCCAGGCATACGGACCCCTTTTTAGACTCGAACACCCGCCCAGAACGACGAAGAGCGCATATACGCACCCCGAGAGGATGTCATCGAGATGATCAAACGCTTGGTGCGTAAGACCAAGTCCACAACACACGCGAACACCTTGTTGCGTTTCTCCACGCGCCTTCCACCGTGATCACGCCGTACACCATGCTGGCTGGGACAGAGAATTGAATGGGCATGGAGTCAAGTTTGACGGGACCACCCTTGGAATTAGCGAAAGGCGAAATGGCGCAGGTTGTATGCGCTGCAGGGAACGACGAAAAGTTCGAGCATCTGGCTCCGACTGAATGGAATTGCCGATCGCACGTTTGTTGATAAGATGCTACCTTGAACATGAGATCGGCGATTCGAATAGTATCACGCTAAAAGTATGATGTCATCACAATGCCTTTGTCGACCTTTCACATGATCCTTTTACGTAGTGACAAAAACCCTAGCCAACTACTTGGACGAGCCAGTGGACTTTTGCGTGTTTCCGCTAGGAGACGTGTACTGAGAGTATCCACTGCCACTGTTGTAGTACTTCGATCCGTTGGGGTTACTGTAGTAGTAGCTCCCGTTGCTAACAAAGTCGTCAACGTCAGAAACCACAAACGCGGACCTAAAGTGTAGTGAACAGTTACGCACGCGTTAGAGTAGTGATAACCACTTCCAGAGTTACCATAGTCACGAGAACAGTAGTGATTGCCCTGTCGATACAGGTGAGCGATCGTGCGGACAAAGAGACGCGACGACTCACCTCACTGTTGGTTCCAGAGCCAGTGTAGCTGTAGCCACCAGACTTGCTACTGTTGTCCGGCATTGTCGATATTGTGTGCGTGGTTGGATAAGGAGGAAGAGAATGAGGAACGAGAGGGGGGCGACCTCGAGCTGCTTTTATATTCTCTCATTATTTTTCTCTGTTTTGGATTGCCGACCGTTGGCCGTCCGGCCGAGTGGCACCTGTCGTGCTTCCTCTTCTCCAGTCATGCGACGCGCTCTTTGACGAACTACCAGTATCTACCAGCACGCGCACTGCGTAGGCGGAATGAACTATCTGCCTGTCAGTCCATTCCCTGAAGGGTGCCTTGTCCTCAGTACACAAAAAGAGGCCAGATACCAGCACCTATCACGGAGAACGTTGACGTCCGCGAGGCAAAGAAGCCCGAGTGGTATGATCACATCGTGTCCTTCTGCGTTATCTAATAAGTAGTCAGGTTCTGATAAACAGCCCAAACGTGCCTGAAATTCTCCCCTCGTGTCTCCCAAAGGTATGAGTTCCATTTGAGCCCCGTGACCGCAACTCTGCAGTTTTGGTCCTATTGGTATCACGTTTCCGACTGACAAAGTCCATCTTTACTAGATTGTCATCAAACGTGTTTCAGTTACCACAGTACTTGAGCTTGGGAAACAACCGTCGACAGACGTCCTGAATTCGAAGACAGTACTCGTCCGCGGATTCACCCTGCTTAGGCTCCAATTAATCACTGCGGAAACGAAATCCTGGCGGGATCTGGTAACAGTCTGATTAGTACCTAAAATAGAATTAAACCGAGAATCACCCTAAGAAGCATCGCAGCTCCGTTTATAATCCGAAGAGATGCCCGTTTAAGACTGTAATCAGACATACAAAGAGAACATATCTGGGCCCTCTCTACATCCGCCAGCCGCTATCGACAAGTTCAATTTATATCTTGTTTAAGAGTAAATGAATCCGCTGGAGGTCTGATTTATCAAACAACTAGATCTGATTTGAAACCAATTGTAGTAGCAAGTACTAGTACTTTCTGCTCGAAATTGACCCCTACTAGGCTACCAGTACCATATAGCAAGGGGCAAACCCCACCCGTCCAATGCCCAACCCCGTCCCTACCATACCGACCGGCGACCATCATGTTCTTCTTAGCGCCGTCATTGTCGTGCGGGTCGTGGTGTGGCCAGCAGGACACGGAGTCGTTGAGTTGCCATCATTGCATCCTCGTGGCGTCGTGTGTCATGCTCGAGCAGCGTCGTAGCGTCGTCGTTGTCGCATCGCCAGTCGCGTTGCATTTGTGGTCGCCGTCGCGTCGACTCGGAGGGGGCGTGTGCTGGCAGCGTGGTCGAGGTTAGGGGTGGGGTGGGTGAGGGAGAGAGGCGGG
>JBBPOK010000208.1:0-48757 GCA_038091415.1 Leccinum variicolor | reverse complement strand
CATGATTAATGCTAATGCAATAAATTAGTTGATAAAAAGTGCTCGGTCGTGGTGACAGATGGCGTGTGCATCGGCCACCCGTGCTGCAGCAAACACAACTGCCACGAGCCGTTGCACAGTGGCAAAACTCCACAGTCAGAGGCGGATCATCATTCTAATAAAGGGTCAGCAGGTAGATCAGTGCGCGAAGTGATTTTGCCTAGTACCTTGAAAAAACTGAACACCATCACGCTCTCTTGGATCTTTTTCTTATCTCGAATTACTTCCTGATGGCGCCTACGCTTGCGCTCAGCCCTCTCGTGAACATCTGCAACATGATCCACAAACGCCGGGCGCATTTGTGACACAAAACGAGGGTTGATTGTTGCATCAGCCATGACCAACCGAGATGGCGGCTGTTCTTTATCAGCATCCTGAGGTGCAGGGAATGAAACAGATGACGAGGAGCTTGAGAGCCGAAGCGCCGGTGAAGAAGAAGCATGGGAAGGGATGCTTGACTCTGATGAGGTGGATGGAAGACTCGTGGCAGCTTGCATGGAGGGTTCTGCTGGGCCATCGGACGCATTGGATGAGTGCAGACGAGGGTCGATCTGAGACATCGACGGCACAGAGCGTAGACGTGGCTCATCAGAGGCCCGGGGGGTGTGCAATTCAACAGAGAATGTACTAGGTTGTAAGGATAGTGATGGTCGAGGTCCATCAGGTGGGAGCATGAGATCACGATTGATGATCACTGGCAAGCTGGCGGGAGCATGAGGAAACGACGTTTGAGACCCGTCGAGTGAATGACCGGTGGACAGACACCCGCCTGCAGCACGGCAGTGTTTGCGGCACATGCGGCGCTGGCAGTTGCGCCCTACTCGTTTGACGGTGCATCTGGCAAAGCGGCACTGCTGTACGTCCGATGTTGAGAGATCCGTTGAGTTTGAAGCAGGTCCGGATAGTTGAACTTGAAAGGGACCTAGACGTGACGAACATCTTCAGATTAGCACACAGAAAACAAATGATCTAGTAGACTCGGACTCACCCTGCTCGATGGCAGGTGATGTCGTTGGGGTAGTCCGTGGGGAGTTGCCCATGCCATCACCCCAACGGAACCAATTACCACACTTATCACACTATAAAGATATGATTGAGGTAAGGCCGCATGAAACCGAATCAAAAATGGTGCCAGACGTACTGAGTAGAATGGGCGGTTCGCATTGCGAGGCTTGTTCGCCTTTACATACCGTAATGGTACCTCAGTGCCACACGAGCATTGGCGAGTTGACGGATATGGGGGAGGGATAAAGGGCATAGTGGAACGTTTAATCAACAATGTACAAATGGCAGCGTACAAGAGGAAGAGGGCGGAGGACAGATGAGACGCCAGTGGTGAGGAGACCTTTTTATAGTACCATTGGGCTGGCCTATGGCAGGGTGTATTCCTTTGAATACCATGACTAGCGATCAGAGTGCCAGGCGGCATTGAAGATGCGGCACTGGCACTTGATGTCACACTTGTAAGTTGTCAACTTTGTTGCGCTACTACTAATAGTAATACCCCGGCGCGTGCTGTGCAGGCGCTGCGCCTGCACGGCCACAAGTAGGCACACATTTTTATAACTCCGCTTCAACTTGCCGTGGCATGGTGTGACCAGTTGGAATTGGAGTTGGAGTGATGGAGGATGGAAAATACAAATCCGAGATGTCCTCAAAGCTACCACAGCTGTATATGCATTTACGGGATATCAATCTCAAGAACAATCAATTGAAAAAAGGGATCGTTGATATCGGAACGCCGACTTCTGACGAACTCACACCGTTCAATGCATATGTTGCGTCGTCACGGAGTCGAGGGAGGGAAAGCTATCGTTCGTCACCCATCTAATGAACACGTACGGATAGAAGATGAGCGTCTGAGCATACTGGATAAGCGTACGACAGAACGAACGTACAATGAAGTATATAACGATCACATTCGGCGATTTTACTAAGGAAGCTTACTAGTCGTTCGACGCACTGTTTCCGTGGCTTACAACGAGGTTGGCAGCCATTTTAGCGCGCAAGTTGAGAGTGAGGAAGGGGTGTTGACGGCGTTGATCATTCGCGCAATTGCAGCGCTTGAGTGGATACTAAGCGAGAGTGCTCACGGTTCGATTTTGAATGCCTGTACTGCGCCGATGTTGAAGGTCGTGAAGGGTGCGCGGCACAGTGCGCGTTTGAATCTCCGGCTTTTCAAGCTCCGCATGAGACAAAACCCCTGAGCTTGACCTTCCTCTCTCTTGAGCAACGCCATGGATTTCTTTGAGTGGTCAAGTGAGTTTTATGACGCGTCTTTTCTACCCCTAATCGACTTGAACTTTTTCCAGCCCCAGAACGACGTAGGATCGACGAAGCCTTGTCTACCATACCCAACGAGATTTACCTTTCCATAACCGAATTGATCGCCCCACCCGCTACGGCCCTGACACCACACCAACTCAAGATTTTATCCAAACTTTCGGGCACTTGCAGGTTCTTCGCCAACATATGCCTTCCACGCATATTCGAGTCTGTACAATTTTCTGGTCCCGCTTCATATTCCCGCCGTCTTTATCCCCCACACGAGGCGTCGCTTGGATCTATCCTGTCCACACAGATCGCCGAGAAGCAGCCTCTTGCGTTTGCACTTGCCCAGTCAGTGAGGTATTGCCGCTTCCTCCGGTGTCGGGACGACCTAGAGAAGAGGTGTATCGCTGCAATGTCGCACATGAACAACATCCGCAAACTCCGGTTTCTAAACTGCACCCTGGACGAAAAGTACTGGAGCATGCTCGTGGCGCTACCATCGCTTGAGGATCTAGCATTCGAAAAATGCGAATTTCTGCAAGATCGTGTCCACACTCAACCCGAGAAGAGTCTCAAATTATCTCAACTTCTGGTGATCGATTGTATCTCCGGGCATCATGAGATCATTTCCCTCACCGATACGGGATACTTGCGCACGCTGGTCATAGATTTATGGGTTATCGAAGAGCTGAATTGGCTGCGACAGTCTGCCATCACTGAGCTGCACCTCTGTACTTTTCAGGATGTTCCCTTCGACGACGACGACTGGGACTCAGACTATATGCCAAAGTTGAAGGTTGTTCTCGCGAAAGCGCCGCGGTCCCTCCAGGTGCTGCGTTTCACGCTCGAAGAGAGAACTGCTTGCACACTTGCTACAGATGTTGTGGAAAGCATGTTGGGGGATCCTGTCTGGAAGGACCTTTCTTCGCTTTGCTCGCTCACACTGCGACTGAGCGGAATGTTTCTTACTGAGGAGGTAAGTCGATTTGTGCCCATGTTCGGTGACTCACATGGTTGCTTAAACTTGTCCTTTCACTTCCTGTAGGACTCGGAGTTTGACCTATCCATGGACGGTATGCGTCTCCTCGTGCTTGCTCGTATATCTGGGCTGAATGCATGACATACTAACAGATAACTTGCCCAAAATGAAACGTATCCTTCATGACAAGCTTGGTGTTGTCTCTACTCTCAGCAATCTGAAGTACATAGAGTTTTTCGATAAAGGTTTCCGTTTAGTAGACGGGGAGTGGTCGGGGGTGCCATGTAACTTTCTGGGCTCAGTGCGTTGAAGCGTGCTAATACATGTATCTGCGAGTTCTGTTTTGTTCCCAGCCACTTTCTTACATATATGCACGCACGGATGGCTCTAACCTGAGATATAGCGGACAAGGTCTCACAACATCTTGACTTTGAAGGCCGAGCTTTTCCATTTCCCCGAACCCCACTCAGATCCGATGACCAGATATCAGATATCAGATCTGCAGACCCCGCTGGGCTTGCTGATATGACTAAATCTAACTCGATCACACTAGAACAACAATATTTACCTTGTCATTATCCCTCGTTGCCACCGACAGATGGATGGGCTCGGTGTGCCAGTATCTGCGGAGGAAGAGATCGACCAATAAATGACCATTGTCAGCAGGGCAGTTTCCACTTTGCGACCGGAAGAGATCGCGGGACATTCCATTCTGCGTGTCTTACCACGCTCGCGTCATTGTCAGCCGCGCACGACCCCTGTCCGACCGTTTCTGAGGAGAGTTCACGCCACCCAATCCGAGTCTGAGGTTTTGCCTCCACGCCGTTCCGTACATTTCGCGTCGTGCTTGGTTTACACTGTGCAGTAGCCATGGCCCTCTTTTACTCTAACTGGTCAAGTGAGTTTACCACACGTTTGTTTACGATTGACTTGAACTCAAATTGTCCAGCCCCAGAACGTCGCAGGCTGGACCAATCCTTGCCCACCATGCCCAACGAGATATACCTTTCCATAATCGAATTGATCGCCCCACCCGCTGCGGCCTTGGCACCACACCAACTCAATATTTTATCCAATCTTTCACGCATCTGCAGGTTCTTTTCCAACAATTGCCTTCCACGCATATTTGAGTTTGTACAGTTTTCTAGTCCCCTTTCATCTTCCCGCCGTCTTTATCCCCCACCCGAGGCATCGCTTGGATCTATCCTGTCCATACAGATCGCCAAGAAGCAGCCTCTTGCGCTTGCACTTGCCCAGTCAGTGAGGTATTGCCGCTTCCTCCGGTGTCGGGACGACCTAGAGAAAAGGTGTATCGCTGCAATGTCGTACATGAACAACATCACCAAGCTGTATTTTGTCGAATGTAAAGTGGACGGAAAGTACTGGAGCATGCTCGTGGCGCTGTCATCGCTCGACGATCTAGCATTCGAAAGATGCGAATTTCTGCAAGATCTTGTTTTCACCAAACCCGAGAAGGATCTCAAACTGAATTTATCTCGACTTTGGGTGATGGACTGTGTCGCCGAACAGATCATTGTCTTCATCGATACGGGATACCTGCGCACGATGGTCATAGATTTATGGGTGATTGAAGAGGCGGATTGGCTACAACAGTCTGCCATCACGGAGCTGCACCTCTATGCTTTCCAGAATGATCCATTCGACGACTGGTACCAATACTACCGTGACTTGCCAAAGCTGAATGTTGTCCTTGCGAAAGTGCCGTGGTCCCTCCAGGAGCTGCATCTCGCGATAGATGAGACAAGTGCCAGTGGTCGCACAGTGGCTGCAGATGGTGTGGAAAATATCTTGGAGGATCAGCGTTTCACTGACTGTATCCCCCCAGAACGCTCATTCAGGATCTCAAGGAGCATCAAAAATGTACTGCAGTATTCGTGCACAAGCAGATGCACTTGAATGTTGGGAACAGCGTCCCGTCACGTTGACACAATGTCATGTCCACTCAAAGCGATGGCCATCATTCTCCATTCCGTGGTTCCATATGCTGCGAATGTTGAACGCTTCAGATTCACTCCACCGCCACTGCAGTGAAATGGTAGTAAGGGAAGTTGCGAGCATGAATTCAAAGTTACGACAAAAACTAGCGTGGTCACCATCATCAAGTGTAATTTGTGACATCTTTCTTGCAGCTCGTCTAAATGGAGTTCAAGCGGTCTCGCAGTCACCGATTGTACCAACCTTAAAAAAGTTTGCAGGTCTTGATACTAAGCTGTGGCCATTGCTGGCCAAGACTCCGAGTCGCCACGGATGATCACGGGTTAGCAACAGCTGAAAAAAAATAAGCATGAAGCTTCATGCACATGTGTAGAACAGTCTTCCGCCATGTTCCGTTCATTTGATACCACCGTATCATTCAATCCAATCGCTGATTGCCGGGGGTATTGTTAGTACTGCCAGTGTCGGTGTCTCATATTATAAAGCCTAAAGGTGTGAGTGGACGTTTCACCGCCAACCCTTTACACTCCTCGAGAATGCGAATTATCACCATAATCATATTTGCAGTCACCAGCAGACTGGCTTCTCTGGCTACTGCAAAACCCATACTAAAGCGGGACCCGGGTGGCATGGCCATACCACTCGTCCGAATCCCTCCTTTTCCGAACAACGAAAGCATTGACCTCGACTCCATCACCTCTCATGGTATATCAGTCAGGGAGTACGTGGAATGAACCATTTGTCATATCTGATCTGCTCAGGATCTTTTTAGGAAAATCCTTGGTGGCCTAGACAATTACGAGACGAACACGGGGACGATGCATCCATTCGCCGTGAAACGGAGCGAGTCCAAACTCGGAACTCGGAAAGACGCTAGTGTCCCGCTGATAAATCATCAAGATGGTGGTTGGATCGGCCAGATTTCGATTGGCAGTCCTCCCCAGACCTTGCAGGGTAAATTCACTTGTATCATTCGGGTATGTGTTTACCCTGATCTATGTCACAGTCCAATTCGACACTGGTGCAGCGTAGGTACTTTATTTGACTTCACATAACTGTTTTTGTTCAAGTAGACGCAGCGATATGTGGGTGGTGCAAAGCGGCTTTCTTGGACATTCCGCACTTCATCACAACCTCTGGATTCCCGACTTATCCATAACTGCCAAGAAATTGATTAACGTATTTCAGCTCGCAAAGCTAGATGGAACCTTTGTAATCAGAGGTTTGCAATTTGTAGACCGCGTAACCATTGGTGGATACACTGTATGTTTTCTATCGTTTATGAGCATGACCAATGATTGGATTCTGACCACAAGCTAGACAACCAAACAAATATTTGGTTCTGCAACATGGATGCACACTTCGTTGCCACAACTAGAGCAATACCCTGCAGGCGGTGTAGTAGGATTGGCCTTCCCTTCCATTGCGAGACTTGATGGTTATCCACTGTTTGAAACCCTCACAAGCAAAAGGGGATTCAAAGCGGTATTCTCTCTCAAACTTTCCTCATCTGGGGCCGAGATGTGGGTCGGTGGAACAAACACCTTGCTGTACAGTGGTGACATCACTTATACACCCGTAATAAATCCTGTGAGTTAACACGGTAGATGTGAGTGGACAATGTTGTTGATATTGGCATCTATGTAGGCATTCTGGCATGCGTCTATGGACGATGTTCGTGTTAATGGTAATAAAATCCTCGAAAATGTACCTGTTATTTTCGACACTGGTGCAAGCTACATCTACGGAGACTGGGAACGAGTTTCAAACTTGTACAATGGCCTTGGCGCTACCGTCTTGGAACGTAGAGGCTTTGGTTATTATTACTGTGAGTTCCGATTACCTTCGGTACCTTGTTTTTATCGACAGCCTACAGTACCGTGCGACTCTTTCCCAACACTGGGCTTCACCTTCGGTGGCAAGACGTTTGAAATCCCTTCCGATACTCTCAGACTCAACCAAATTGAGCAAGGTTCTCACAATTGTTTCAGCAGTATTATCGCTCAACGCTCGCCTATCGGTGAGATTTCAGTGCTTATCGCTTCCTGATTGAACCCCTTGTGCGGCACTGGATGGACCCGTTCTGACTATATGGCCTAGCATTTTGGAACATTGGGACCACTTTCTTGCAGGGCGTATACAGTGTCTTCGATTTCCGTAATGTACGGATTGGGTTTGCGGACCTCGCTTGAATCATCGCGAATATTCCCAGTACACTCTTGTCGAGAATTCCTGATTCTTGTGGTCCGTGCAGTCTATCTTTGTCATCATGTATTATATCAGTATTCCGCCACATCGCCCTTTCTTTTCTTCTCAATCTTGCGCTTCTCGATTTTAGGTATTGTTAACCTCGTTTATTGATCCATGTACTTAGTTTCTTCTCGATTATAGTCATCTCTGCGCTGCCTGGGTGTCACTCGCTTTGGTTTCCAGTGAACCTGACAACTTAGGCTTCGTCGACCCTACGTCGTTCTGGGGCTGGACAAAGTTCAAGTCGATTATCAGGGGTAGAAAAGACGCATCAAAAACTTTCTTGACCACTGAAAGAAGGCCATATCGTTGCTCGGGTGTGTGAAGAGTCTCAGAGGTCAGGTTTGTCTCAGACGATGCGCTGAATCAAAAATAGGAGATTCAAACGGTTGAAGCAAGGTCGTTCTAGGACGGTCGAGTCACGAGAGTCTCGCAGCAACAACAATTCAGAGTTCAAAATCCCATTATGAGGCTGCCTGTACCAATAATTATCAACGTTACTAAACTAGCAATTAGTATGATTTTGAACTAAATATTCAAATCTGCAGGTCAAGCTTTTCTTCCGAGTTGTCCCGTTGCGACAAAAATTCCTGTCGCATTTTTCTGCGCCACGACAGCTCCTGAAATTCGCTCGCTTTCTTGCCCATTTTGCACGGTCCTATTATTTTGCAAGGTCCACAGGGACTGCTGGACTCATCTGCGTTCTTTCTCGAATGACCAGAGAGTCTTCCTGTAGCAAATCACACGCGAAAGATGGCTGATCTGACGAGCAGCTGCGAGGCATAAACAATATTCAAATGGACGAGGAATGGAGAATTCGCTATTCGCCATATGCGCAGCCCCCATCCGGGCTCTGCGAATCACCAAGCCTTCCGCCATGTTCCGTTCAATTGACAACACCGTATCATTCAAGCATCATTTATTCCGATCGCTGATCGCCGTGGATATTGTTACTGTTGGCGTCGCATATTATAAAGGTCGGATTACCCTGCTAGCTCCTTGCTCGAATCACTCGTCAATGAGCGAGAACTGCCCAATGCAGTATTCTCCCTCGAGCTCACCCCTGACGGAGGCGAGTTGTACATTGGTGGAGTGAATGAAGATCTGTACTCAGGTGACATCACCTATGTCAATGTACCAGCCAGGGTAAGTTGAAATATAACATTTAGTAGGGGTTGCTGACGCATATTTATTTCACCATTTACATAGGGATGCTGGCAGGTGACAGTGGAAGATATTCGTGTCAATGACAAACCAGTCCTGACACGTGTACCCGCGATTATCGACTGTGGCGCCAATTACGTCTTTGGTGATCAGGATCGAGTTTTGAAACTGCATAAGGCCTATGGCGGTAAAGCTTTTGAGGACGGTTGGTACACATGTAATTTTTGATTTGGGTTCACAAAGCACTTCGAGGTCCACTGACAGCCCTGCAGTTCCATGCGATCATTTCCCGCGGCAAGTAATTGACGATCCGTTTTCCTCCAGAGGTTCTATACTGTACAACATGGATTCTAAGTCACCTCAAGTTGGATTTGCCCAACTTAAAGGATGGTCGGAAGCGTAGCCGGCATTGTCTTGCTGATTCAGATCCTATTTCTCGCTCGTTGACAAGCTCGTTTAGTATACATACCGGTATTTATTTCTTCATTGCACCGTTCTGGTCGACTCGATAGGTCTTGACGCAATTTTCTGAATCAGTGTTCAATGAGTTGGCCTTTAACGGTTTCAATCGACTGCAATACATTTCAATGTATGCACGTACTTATGGCTGTTGGTGCATGGCTTCGACAAATTGATCATCAATCATTGTTCACTGCATTTTTCCATGACAGCGCGGTGCATATCTCTATGCCACCTAAGCAATTTGCCACGATGTTCCATATGCATTGCGGCGCAGTGGAAGTGACTGCGTGGAGTTTCAGCCCGCCGAAAAAGGTTTTAAAAAGGTTGCCACTGGCGCAGGGGTTTCGTTTACTTATCGTGCGTTCATCACAAGATACACCGGGGTCTTGAATGTGCATCTCGCTCGCTGACCATCCTCACCCGTCCATCCACCGACATCGCTTCCAATCTGAGTTCGCTCCCAGATGAAGACTCACCCAAGGTGTCGTCATCAGTGGCATCCACCATATCGGTGGTGCGGCCTCTCTTTACTTTCTGTCTTTCTATCATCTCATCCATGGAAAAAGCCGCGTCGAGTTCAAAAAGTCCGTGCATCCAGAGTGGAGTCAGTGTGCGAAGGAGATCTCGTATGGGCTGTCTAGCTCGCTTACTGCGCCGGTTGGTCGTCCCTCTGCGAGGATTAGTGTACTGGGACCGCGTTGGACCAGGTCTTGAGAGGGTAAGCGCATTGGACGAGGATGGGTGTGCGGTTTTGAGTCTGCGAAAGCTGTCAGTGGGCTACCGCTTATATCTCGACTCGACCGCCGCCATTCCAGGGCCGTGTGGGTAAAAACGCTAGGAGGAAGTAGAACCCTCCAAGCGATTGGTGTCGTATGGTTGGGAGAATGTGGGTGTGGATTAGGAGGCTTCTTATCAAACCAGTCAGAAAGAAACGAAGAGTTCTGGGAAAGGATCAGAGACAGAGGAAAGGTGAGAACGAGGCAGAGGGTCAGGGCCAAATACTTTACTAGCGGAAGCCACTCGCCCATAAAACTGATACATATTTTCTTCGGGGTCACGTCACTGGTTGCTTTGACCTTTCCACGAGCCTGCTGCAGTGCTGCCCCTGGGTGGGTGAATGTCCGACAACGAACAACTCTCTGCGACGCGCTGCTCAACTCCGTCGGCATTTCCCGTGCGGAACGAAGATTGGGACGCGCCATGCTTTTTGTCTTGCGGCAACGTGACAAAGTTCGATGCTGCCCTTGCAATTTTTTAGAAAGTCTTCAGCCAGGCGCGCAATTCGTACCCTTTCAGTTTTCGTTCCATCGGAAGGCTCCCCAATGGCACGCATGACTTGCAACTCGTCGAGTTCGATGTAACACGCGTGACTGACGGTATCCACTGGCAGTCTGGGTGCAAACAGGAAGTCGCCGGACCCGCAAGTCAGCCAGATTCGAGCATCTGAGAGAGGTACTTGGTGCTGTACACAATAAATCTTTGTGTGTATATCTGATTCACTGTGTGGGGCCAAGTCGACCAAGCCACTCTTCAAAGCTTCATGCCGGGAAGCCTGACAGTTGGCACACGGTAAGGCTCGATTTTTGGAACGAAATGGCGAGCACCTGTAAAACTCTGCCAATGAAAGCAGACCCTAAAACTTTGAGGAAAGACTGTCTCAGGAACTGCAGGACATCTGCGTTCTTCCTCGAATGACGGGAGAGTCTTCATGGTATGTATAAAACCACACACGAAAGATGGCTGATCTGACGAGGAGTTGCGACGAGGCACAAATAAAATTCAAATGGACGGGGAATGGAAAATTCGCTATTTGCCCTACCCCCAATGATTGAATGCGGGCTCTACGAAACACAAAGTATGAAGGTTTATGTGTGGAACAGTCTTCCGCCATGTTCCGTTTACCAGTTCAAGTTGACGCCACCGTATCATTCAAACATCATTTATTCCTATCGCTGATTTCCGGGGGTATTGTTGCTGTTGGTGTCTCATATTATAAAGGTCTGTGGGTGAATGTTTCACCGCCAATCCTTTACACTCCTCTAGAATGCGATTCATCACCATAATCATATTTGCAGTCACCAGCAGACTGGCTTCTCTTGCTACCGCAAAACCCGTACAAAAGCGGGACCCGGGTGGCATGGCCATACGACTCGCCCGAATCCCTGCTTTTCCGAACAACGAAAGCATTGACCTCGACTCAATCACCTCTCATGGCATATCAGTCAGGGAGTACGTGGAATGAACCATTTGTGATATCTGATCTACTCAGGCTCTTTGTAGGAAAATCCTTGGTGGCCTAGACAATTACGAGATGAACACGGGGACGATGCATCCTTTCGCCGTCAAACAGAGCGAGTCCGAACTCGTACCCCGGCGAGACGGTAGCGTCCCACTGATAACTCCGGGTCATCAATATGATGGTTGGATCGGCCAGATTTCGATTGGCATTCCTCCACAGACCTTGCAGGGTAAATTCACTTGTATTATTCGGGTATGTGTTTACCCTGATCTATGTCACAGTTCAATTCGACACTGGTGCAGCGTAGGTACTTTATTTGACTTCACATAACTGTTTTTGTTCAAGTAGACGCAGCGATATGTGGGTGGTGGAAAGCGGCTTTCCTGGACATTCCGCACTTCGTCACGACCTCTGGAATCCCGTCTTATCCATATCTGCCAAGCAATTGATTTACTCATTTCAGCTCGCAAAGCTAGATGGAACCTTTGTAGTCAGAGGTTTGCAATTTGTCGACCGCGTAACGATTGGTGGATACACTGTATGTTTTCTATCGTTTATGAGCATGACCATTGGATTCTGACCCCAAGCTAGGCAAAGAAACAAACCTTTGGTTCTGCAACATGGCAGCACACTTCGTCGCCACAACTTGTTCAATACCCTGCAGGCGGTGTAGTGGGATTGGCCTTCCCTTCTATTTCGAAATTTCTGGCTTCTCCGCTGTTTGAATCCCTCACAAGCAAAGGGGGATTTAATCCGGTATTCTCCCTCAAACTTTCCTCATCTGGGGCCGAGATGTGGGTCGGTGGAACAAATTCCTTGCTGTACAATGGTGACATCACTTATACACCCGTAACAATTCCTGTGAGTAACACGGTAGATGCGAGTGGACAATATTGTTGACACTGGCATCTATGTAGGCATTCTGGCATGTGTCTATGGACGATGTTAGTGTCAATGGTAATAAAATCCTTGAAAATGTACCTGTTATTTTCGACACTGGTGCAAGATACATATTCGGAGACTGGGAACGAGTTTCAAAGTTGTACGATCGCCTTGGCGGTACCCTGATGGAACATGGAGGCTTTGGTTATTATTACCGTAAGTTCCGATTACCTTCGGTACGTTGTTTTTATCGACAGCCTATAGTACCGTGCAACTCTTTCCCAACACTGGGCTTCACCTTCAGTGGCAGGACGTTTGAAATCCCTTCCGATACTCTCAGACTCAATCCAATTGAGCAAGGTTCTCACAATTGTTTCAGCGGTATTATCTCTCAGCGCTCGCGTATCGGTGAGATCTCAGTGCTTATTGCTTCCTCATCCAATCCCTTTGTGTGGCACTGGATTGACTCGTTCTGACTACATGGCGTAGAATTTTGGAACATTGGGAACACTTTCTTGCAGGGCGTATACAGTGTCTTCGATTTCCGTAATGTACAGGTCGGGTTTGCGGACCTTGCTTGAATCAACGCGAATATTCCGGGTACACTCTATATTTGAATTTGATGAATTTTGTCAGCGTTCATGGTAAAAAACATTGGAGGGTTTACCGCCGCCCTTCCAGGGCTGGGGCAGTCCGGTCCATACCTGGAGGGCACCCTTGGAACAACTTTCCGTAGGAGATGAGACTGCGCACACCATACACGGGTCTGCCTGGGAAACAGGTATGGATATGGGTACACCCTATGTTGGCCTGCGGGTCCTGCGCGGCCACGTATTTCCATGCTGTAGCCGTTGTGCTCGTCGCCATCGCCTCCCCACCCACTCGTTCCCCTGTTCACTCTCTGTTCACCGACGAAACCGTCGCTGTTGCCATCCCATTGCTCCCTCATTTCATCAAGCACAGCGTGGGGTGACCGCCGCGTGTTCGAGAGTGCACGACGGTCAACCGGTCACCGTTCATCGTCGCCTCGCCCTCTTCCACCCTCGTCATCGCCGCCGTTCCCAGCTCACCCTTACTGGCGTCACCGCCGCACACTAGTTTCATTCCAATTCTCACTGAATCGTGAGCCCTCTCGCTCGCCCAGCGCACCAGTATCAACCCGAGCGCTGCAACTGTGCGCACGATCAACGCCGTCGCCGTCCCTTCGTCACTCTCGACTTGCGTGCTGAAACGGCTACTGATCCCGTTGCAAAACCACGGAACAGCGCGTCGAACAGTGCTGCCACATCCATAGAGGTATACAGCCATCCTGGCGTGTCAAACTTCG
This sequence comes from Leccinum variicolor, assembly GCA_038091415.1. Classification (NCBI taxonomy): domain Eukaryota; kingdom Fungi; phylum Basidiomycota; class Agaricomycetes; order Boletales; family Boletaceae; genus Leccinum; species Leccinum variicolor. The sequence goes on along the minus strand of JBBPOK010000208.1, from coordinate 35,188 downwards.
CTCGTCGTTCACGCACACGTATCGCGACGGCTGTCATCAATGAAATTGGCGCCCTAGGTGACCCTCTTCAAGTTGATGCTAACCAATCATCTGGTCTGAGGAGTCGTCTCACGACAAAGCCATCACCGACACCATCAGCGGCCTCCTCGACGTCGTTGACGCGCTCGCGTTGCATCTCGTTGCCTCTGGTGATCTTGATACAAACAGCGTGACAGCAACACTGGCCTCCCGCCGACCTTTCTCTCACTCACGTGCACACAACTCTCGCTCTCGCTCACTCTCGCCACCTCGCCCCTTGTCATCATATCTAATTTATTATATCATGCAAACATTGCGTGACATTGTGTTGTAATATTTGGACACGCGCGGCTCTCCCTGCCGGGGCTTTCAAGGCTCGGCCCGGCCTAGCTTGGGCAGCTCGATGAAAAAAGCCGCTTCGAGTTCAAAAAGTCACCCACATCCCTGGCAGAGTGGTTGTATTCCATGGTATGTATAAAATCACACACGAAAGATGGCTAATCTGACGAGGAGCTGCGAGGCACAATTTGCACAAATAAAATTCAAATGGACGAGGAATGGAAAATTCGCTATTTGCCCTACCCCCAATGATTGAATGCGGGCTCTACGAAACACAAAGTGTGAAGGTTTATGTATGGAACAGTCTTCCGCCATGTTCCGTTTACCAGTTCAAGTTGACGCCACCGTATCATTCAAGCATCATTTATTCCTATCGCTGATTTCCGGAATTGTTGCTGTTGCTGTTTCATCATATTATAAAGGTCTGTGGGTGAATGTTTCACCGCCAATCCTTTACACTCCTCTAGAATGCGAATCATCACCATAATCATATTTGCAGTCACCAGCAGACTGGCTTCTCTTGCTACTGCAAAACCCGTACAAAAGCGGGACCCGGGTGGCATGGCCATACGACTCGCCCGAATCCCTCCTGTTCCGAACAACGAAAGCATTGACCTCGACTCAATCACCTCTCATGGCATATCAGTCATGGAGTACGTGGAATGAACCGTTTGTGATATCTGATCTACTCAGGATCTTTGTAGGAAGATCCTTGGTGGCCTAGACAATTACGAGATGAACACGGGGACGATGCATCCTTTCGCCGTCAAACAGAGCGAGTCCGAACTCGTACTCCGGCGGGACCCACCGCAAGATGGTAGCGTCCCGCTGATAACTCCGAGTCATCAATATGATGGTTGGATCGGCCAGATTTCGATTGGCATTCCTCCACAGACCTTGCAGGGTAAATTCACTTGTATTATTCGGGTATGTGTTTACCCTGATCTATGTCACAGTCCAATTCGACACTGGTGCAGCGTAGGTACTTTATTTGACTTCACACAACTGTTTTTGTTCAAGTAGACGCAGCGATATGTGGGTGGTGCAAAGCGGCTTTCCTGGACATTCCGCACTTCGTCTCAACCTCTGGGATCCCTTCTTATCCAAATCTGCCAAGAAATTGATTCAGCCATTTGAGCTCGCAAAGCCAGATGGATCCTTTGTAATCAGAGGTCCTCAATTTATTGACCGGATAACCATTGGTGGATACACTGTATGTTTTCTATCGTTTATGAGCATGACCATTGGCCTATTCTGACCCCAAGCTAGGCAACCAAACAAACCTTTGGTTCTGCAACATGGCAGTACACTTCGTTGCCACAACTTGTTCAATACCCTGCAGGCGGTGTAGTAGGATTGGCCTTCCCTTCCATCTCGACACTTGATGCTTCTCCACTGTTTGAATCCCTCACACGCAAAAGAGGATTTAATCCGGTATTCTCCCTTAAGCTTTCCTCATCTGGGGCCGAGATGTGGGTCGGTGGAACAAACACCTTGCTGTACAATGGTGACATCACTTATACACCCGTAACAATTCCTGTGAGTTAACATGGTAGATGGGAGTGGACAATGTTGTTGACATTGGCATCTATATGTAGGCATTCTGGCATGTGTCTATGGACGATGTTAGTATTAAAGGTAATAAAATCCTCGAACATGTACCTGTTATTCTCGACACTGGTGCAAGCTTCATATTCGGAGACTGGGAACGAGTTTCAAAGTTGTACTATCGCCTTGGCGGTACCCTGATGGAACATGGAGGCTTTGGTTATTATTACCGTAAGTTCCGATTACCTTCGGTACCTTGTTTTTATTGACAACCGTAGTACCGTGCGACTCTTTCCCAACACTGGGCTTCACCTTCGGTGGCAGGACATTTGAAATCCCTTCTGATGCTCTCAGACTCAATCCAATTGAGCAAGGTTCTAACAATTGTTTCAGCGGCATTATCGCTCGGCGCTCGCCTATCGGTGAGATTTCAGTACTTATCGCTTCCTGATTCAACCCCCTTGTGCGGCGCTATCGGATGGACCCGTTCTGACTATATGGCCTAGCATTTTGGAACATTGGGAACACTTTCTTGCAGGGCGTATACAGTGTCTTCGATTTCAGTTATGTACGGGTCGGGTTTGCGGACCTCGCTTGAATCATCGCGAATGTTCCCGGTACACTCTATACTTATCATTTGATCTATTTGGTCGGAGTTCATGGTAAAAAATTGGAGGTTTGACTGGCGCCCGGTTCCAGGGCTGGGGCAGTTCGGATTTCCGAGGAGCAGCCTCTTGTGGTTCCACTTGCTCAGTCAGTGAGGGGGTGCCGGATCCGCCCCCATGCGGACAATCTGTATGCGAAGAGGTGTATTGCTGCAATGTCGCACATGAAGAACACCCGCAAGCTCCAGTTTTCAGACTGTAACCTGGACTGAAAGGATAGGAACATACTCGTGGCGCTGTCATCACTCGAGAACTGACATTCGACAAATGCCAATTTCTGCAAGATCCTGTGCACGCCGAAAGTACTCAAGAGTCGAGAAGCGTCTCAAGCTGAAGGTGTTTCACCTATGGGTGGTTTAGTGTGTCTCCGTGCATCAGCAGATCATTTCTTTCATCGGGCCATCGACAGATGGCTTGGTGTGCTACTATTAGAGTACCTGCAAAGGAAGAGATCAACAGATACAGGCTAGTTCCTACATCATCACTTCAAGATTGTGGTGGCCCCAGGAATGATCGCAGTCTCACATTCCCTTCTGCGTGTTTCATTACCGCGCAGGTGGGCGATCAGAGATATGGATGCGCCGATAGTACATATCCAAGAACGTTTTGTAGGTTGTTCGGGTATTGGCACAGTTTCACCACATTCATCATGAGCTAATTGAGCCACTCGATTATCGCAGGGCGAACCGACCCGGTTGGACCATTCGACCAGGATGACCCTGTGGAGCCATCGGAACTGGTCCCGGCGCAGGATGTCCTCCTTCTCGCCGCGTTTGGACTAGGAAAAGCAAAAAAACAGAATGGGGAAGCATAAACCACATTTGAAATAATTAAGCGAGGCATCTGTTCGAGTGAGAAACGATTACAGGCTCAGACGACGCGGCCAAAACCTTCTCGAGGAGAATCAGCTTCTCTTATCCTCTGCCGCATCGTCATACATTACCGTGACTGTGCATCTGCAGAACGAACGTGTTCATCGTGATCGTAAACAAGCAGACAACAGAATTCATTGAAGAATCCGCGTGCTGGATAAAACAGGAGATGACCGGTGGATATTCAGGCTTTACTATCATCCGAAGGTGTCATGAAAGTCATCGAAAGTCACTCTGTACCATTTTGCCGAATTCTGCCATTCTGGCATTTTCTATGAAATTCAGTTTGCCGAGAGTAGAGACGAGACCAAGCTTGTCATGAAGGATACGCTGCATTCCGTGCAAGTTATTTGATGTGTCGTGCAACGCAGCAAACACAAGTGGTCCATTCAGCCCAGATATACTACGAGCATGTGTAGATGCATACCGTTTATGGATAGGTCAAGCTGCGAGTCCCAGGAAGTAAAATGATAAGTGGTTAGTAGACCATTTGAGACACTGAACATGGACGTAAATCGACTTACCTCATCATCAAGCATCATTACACTCAGTTTTAGCCTGAACGAGCAAAGCGATGAAAGGTCCTTCCACGCAGGATCGTCCAACATACTTTCCATGATATCTACAACCATTGTGCGACCACTTGTATCATCGATCGTTAAATACAGCTCCTGGAGGGACCGCAGCGCTTTCGCAAGGACAACATTCAGCCTTGGCAGGTAGTCTGAGTCCCAGTCGTCTAAGGGAACATCCTGAAAAGTACAGAGGTGCAGCTCCATAATGGCAGACTGTCGCAGCCAATCCAGCTCTTCGATAACCCAGAAATCTATGACAAGCGTTCGCAAGTATCCGATATCCGTGAGGGAAATGATCTCATGATGCCCAGAGACACAATCGATCACCATAAGTTGAGATAATTTGAGACTCTTCTCGGGTTGAGTGTGGACACGATCTTGCAGAAATTCACATTTGTCGAATGCTAGATCCTCAAGCGATGGCAGCGCAACGAGCTTGCTCCAGTACTTTTCGTCCACGATGCAGTTCACAAACTGCCCACACGAGGCGTCGCTTGGATCTATCCTGTCCACACTGGTCGCCGAGAAGCAGCCTCTTGCGCTTGTACTTGCCCCGTCAGTGAGGGGTTGCTGCTTTCTCTAGTGTAGGGACGAGGTGTATCGCTGCAATGTCGCACACGAACAACATCCGCAGGCTCGGATAAAGATGGCTGGAACGTGAACTGGGACCAGAAAATTGTACAGACTCGAGTATGCGTGGAAGGCAGATGTTGGCGAAGAACCTGCAAGTGCCCGAAAGTTTGGATAAAATCTTGAGTTGGTGTAGTGCCAGGGCCGTAGTGGGTGGGGCGATCAATTCGATTGGGTATGGTAAACAACGCTTCGTCAACCCAACGTCATTCTGGGGCTGGACAAAATTCAAGTCGATTTATTAGGGGTAGAAAAGATGCGTCATGAACTCACTTGACCACTGAAAGAAGGCGATGGCGTTGCTCGAGTATGTGAAGTCTTAGAGAAGGTCACGTTTGCTGAATCAAAAGTCGGAGATTCAAACGGTTCGCGCTGAATCGATCAGAACAGGATTTAGGATTTAGGGTGACTCGAAATACATACTACATCTGCAGGTCAAGCTTTTCTTCCGAGTTGTTCCGTTGCGACAAAAATTCCTGTGGCATTTTTCTGCGCCACGACAGCTCCTGAAATTCCCTCGCTTTCTTGCCCATTTTGCACGGTGACCGGTCCTATTATTTTGCAAGGTCCACAGGGACTGCTGGACTCGTCTGCGTTCTTTCTCGAATGACCAGAGAGTCTTCCTGTAGCAAATCACACGCGAAAGATGGCTGATCTGACGAGCAGCTGCGAGGCATAAACAATATTCAAATGGTCGAGGAATGGAGGATTCGCTATTCGCCATATGCGCAGCACGGGCCATCCGGGCTCTGCGGAACACCAAGCCTTCCGCCATGTTCCGTTCAATTGACAACACCATATCATCCAAGCATCATTTACTCCGATCGCTGATCGCCGTGGATATTGTTACTGTTGGCGTCGCATATTATAAAGGTCTCAGACGTTTCACCGCCAACCCTTTAGACTCCCCTAGAATGCGAATCATCACCATAATCATATTTGCAGTCACCAACAGACTGGCTTCTCTTGCTACTGCAAACCCCGTACTAAAGCGGGATCCTGGTGGCATAGCCATACCACTCGCCCGAAACCCTCCTTTTCCGAATAACGAAAGCTTTGACCTCGACTCAATCACCTCTCATGGAATATCAGTCATGAAGTACGTAGAATGAACCGTTTGTGATATCTGATCTGCTCATGTTCTTTTTAGGAAGATCCTTGGTGGCCTAGACAATTATGAGATGAACACGGGGACGATGCATCCTTTCGCCGTCAATTGGAGCGAGTCCGAATTCGTACCCCGGCGATACCCCCTGCGAGACGGTAGCGTCCCGCTGATAACTCCGGGTTATCAATATGGTGGTTGGATCGGCCAGATGTCGATTGGCACTCCTCCTCAGACCTTGCAGGGTAAATTCACTTGTATTATTCGGGTATATGTTTACCCTAATCTATGTCACAGTCCAACTCGACACTGCTGCAGCGTAGGTACTTTATTTGACTTCACACAATTGTTTTTGTTCAAGTAGACTCCGACGCAGTGATACGTGGGTTGTGGAAAGCGGCTTTCCTGGACATTCTACACTTGGTCTCGACCGCTGGTATCCCAAGTTATCCAAATCTGCCAGGAGACTGGTTCAGCCATTTGAGCTCACAAATTCAGATAGATCCATGTTAGTCAAAGGTATTCAATTTATTGACCGCATAACCATTGGTGGATGTACCGTATGTTTTCTATTGCTTATGAGCATGACCATTGGATTCTGACCCCAACTAGGCACTCCATCAGACCTTTGGTTCTGTAACATGGCAGTACACTTTGTTGCCAGAGATAGCTGAATACCCTGCAGGCGGTGTAGTGGGATTGGGCTTTCCTTCCATCTCGAGAAATGATGCTTCTCCGCTGCTTGAAACCCTCGGCCGCAATACTAATGAGAGATGCAGTCGGGTATTCTCCCTTAAACTTTCCGGGTCTGAGGCCGAGATGTGGGTCGGTGGAACAAACACCTTGCTGTACAATGGTGACATCACTTATACACCCGTAACAATTCCTGTGAGTTAACACAGTAGATGGGTGTGGACAGTGTTGTTGTTGACATTGGCATCTATGTAGTGATTCTGGAATGTGTCTATGGACGATGTTCGTGTTAATGGTAATAAAATCCTCCAAAATGTACCTGTTATTTTCGACACTGGTGCACGATACATCTACGGAGACTGGGAACGAGTCTCAAACTTGTACGATCGCCTTGGCGGTACCCTGTTTGAACATGGAGGCCTTGGTTATTATCACCGTGCGTTCCGATTACCTTCGGTACCTTGTTCTTATCGACAGCCTGCAGTACCGTGCAACTCTTTTCCAACACTGGGCTTCACCTTCGGTGGCAGGACGTTTAAAATCCCTTCCGATGCTCTCAGACTCAATCCAATTCAGGAAGGTTCTCACTATTGTTTCAGCGGTATTATCGCTCGGCGCTCGCGTATCGGTGAGATTTCAGTGCTTATCGCTGCCTGATTCCGTCTCCTTGTGTGACACAGGATGGACTCGTTCTGACTATATGGCCTAGAATTTTGGAGCATTGGGGACACTTTCTTGCAGGGGGTATACAGTGTCTTCGATTACCATAGTTTACAGGTCGGGTTTGCGGACCTCGCTTGAATCGTCGCGAATGTTCCTGATACACTATATTTATGAGTTTGATCTATGTATTTTGTCGGGGTTCATGGTGAAGGGCGGTGTGATAAGCTTCTTGACGTGGAAGCGTCCAGACGTGACGAAGGAGCTCAGTTGTTGTGGTCAACAGACTCATGTATTAGCTATTTACCTAGACGTGACGAAGGAGCTAGTGCTCGTTAGTGTCTGTAGCTATTGATGTACGTAGGTACCGTGTGAAATAAAAATACTAAATACTAAACGGCACGTGCGTGCTCGACTATGTATGCTCGTACGCGTATATTCTAACACGGTGGTGGGGCCCCTATACCCTACTAGATGCAACGGCAGCACTTCGTCGGCAAACTTGAATATGTTTACAATGTTTTGTTCACTTTCTTGAAGTTAATGTGTGCCTTATTGTGTAGACGATTGATGTATTCCTTGACAGAGTCGATGAGTAGCAGTGATCGGGATCGAGCTCAAGGTACTAAGAAAAGGCGAAACTTGTTCAAATTCAAGTTGTTGAGGTGAAGAGTCGGAGGACAGTTCATTGTGTTATGTAATCTTTTTCCACGGATGTTAAATTTGGGCGACATCAGCCACAATTGTCCGGTGTGAGTGACCTTAACAGTTTACAAGGTAATCTGGGTCTTAAGTGAATCAATAACCACCTGGAAGTCGTTTGCTCTCGATGAGCCTCAAAAAGAGGGTGTTCTCCTCCACATAAACTCCTCTCGATGACTTCACCCGCTCAAGCCTCCTGTGTTGTCCAAATGAAGGTGTTCGCCTCCTCACGGCATCACTCCTCAAGAAATCCTCACAATCACCACGTGAGCCCCTCAATCCACTGGAGCGGCTCTCATCAACGTCGAGTGGAGGTTTGTGAGCTCTCGTGCCGCCGAGTGCATGCAAGTTGATACTGTACCAGGTTTTGCTTGGATCTATTCTATGCACACAGATCGCCGAGAAGAAACCTCTTGTAAGTTGTAGTTGCACTTCCCAAATCAGTGAGGGGGTGACGCTTCCAATGTCGCACATGAAGAACATCACCAAGCTGGAGTTTGTCAAATGTGAAGTGGACGGAAAGTACTGGAGGAGCTGCCATCGCTTGAGGATCTAGCATTTGACAAATGTGAATTTCTGCAAGATCGTGTGCACACTCAACCCAAGAAGAGTCTCAAATTATCTCAACTTATGTGATCGATTGTGTCTCTGGGCATCATGAGATCATTTCCCTCACAGATACGGGATACTTGCGAACGCTTGTCATACATTTCTGGGTTATCGAAGAGCTGGATTGGCTGCGACAGTGCCATTACGGAGCTGCACCTCGGTACTTTTCAGGATGATCACTTCGATGACTGGGACTCAGACTATATGCCAAGGCTGAATGTTGTCCTTGCGAAAGCGCCGCGGTTACTCCAGTTGCTGCGTTTCACTGTCGAAGAGAGAACTGCTTGCACACTTGCTACAGATGTTGTGGAAAGCATGTTGGGGGATCCTGTCTGGAAGGACCTTTCTTCGCTTTGCTCGTTCACACTGCGACTGAGTGGAATATTTCTTATTGAAGAGGTAAGTCGATTTGTGCCCATGTTCAGTATCTCACATAGTCGCTCAAACTCATCCTTTCCCTTCCTGTAGGACTCGGAGTTTGACCTATTTATGGACGGTATGCATCTCCTCATGCTCGTATATCAGGTCTGAATGCATAACAGATAATATGCCCAAAAAGGAACGTATCCTTCATGACAAGCTTGGTGTTGTCTCTACTCTCAGCAATCTGAAGTACATAGAGTTTTTCGATCAGGGTTTCCGTTTGGTAGACGGGGAGTGGTCGGGGGTGCCATGTAATCTTCTGGGCTCAGTACGTTGAAGCGTGCTAATATATGTATCTGCGAGCTTCTGTTTTCTATCGGATGGACTCGTTCTGACTATATAGCCTAGAATTTTGGAACATTGGGAACCCTTTCTTGCAGGGCGTATACAGCGTCTGCGATTACAGTAATTTACAGGTCGGGTTTGCGGACCTCGCTTGAATCAACGCGAATATTCCCGGTACACTCTATATTTATGAGTTTGATCTATGTGGTCGGAGTTCATGGTAAAAACATCGGAAGGCGCCAGGCTTGGAACAACTTTCCATAGGAGATGAGACTGCGCACACCTTACACGGGTCTGCCCCTGGAGAACAGTATGGATATGGGTACACTGTATGTTGACCTGCGGGTCCCGCGCGGTAACACCCTTCCATGCTGTCACCGTTGTGCTCATCGATATCGCCATTGCCCTCCCCACCCACTCGTTTCCCTGTTCGCTCTCTGTTCACCGTCGCTGTTGTCATCCCATTTACCCCTCGTCGCATCAAGCACGGCATGGGGTGACCGCCGCGTGCTCTCGCTCCGACGAGAGTACACGACGATCGCGGTTTGTCGTCGCCTCGCCCTCTTCCACCCTCGTCATCACCGCCATTCCCAGCTCACCCTCACTGGCGCCGCATACTTTCATTCCAATTTTCACTGAATCGTGAGCCCTCTCGCTCGCCCAGCGCACCAGTATAGACCCGAGCGCTGCAGCTGTGCGCACGATCGACCACGGCGTGCCATCACGCCACGACGACGTATCGGCGCAACGCATGTTTGAGCTCACCAATGATTAGATGCGGGCTCTGCGAAACAATAAGTATGACTCGGAAGGTTTATGTGTGGAACAGTCTTCCGCCATGTTCCGCTCGGTTGACGCCGCCGTATCATTCAAGCATGATAATCATGCATCATTTATTCCGATCGCTGATCGCCGTGGATATTATTGCTGTTGGTGTCTCATATTATAAAGGTCTGTGGGTGGATGTTTCACCGCCAACCCTTTACGCTCCTCTAGAATGCGAATCGTCACCATAATCATATGTGCAGTCACCATCAAACTAGTTTCTCTGGCTACTGCAAAACCCGTACAAAAGCAGGAGCCGGCTGGCATAGCCATACCACTCGCCCGAATCCCTCCTTTTCCGAACAACGAAAGCATTGACCTCGAGTCAATCACCTCTCATGGCATATCAGTCAGGGAGTACGCGGAATGAACCATTTGTGATATCTGGTCTGCTCAGGCTCTTTGTAGGAAAATCCTTGGTGGCCTAGAAAATTACGAGATCAACACGGGAACGATGCATCCTTTCGCTGTGAAACGGAGCGAGTCCGAACTCGGAACCCGCCGAGAAAGTCATGGTAGCGTCCCGCTGAAAACTCATCAATATGGTGGTTGGATCGGCCAGATTTCGATTGGCACTCCTCCACAGACCTTGCAGGGTAAATTCACCTGTATTATTCGGGTATGTGTTCACCCTGATCTATGTCACAGTCCAATTCGACACTGGTGCAGCGTATGTAATTTGTTTGACTTCACACAACTGTTTTTATTCAAGTAGATGCAGCGATATGTGGGTGGTGGAAAGCGGCTTTCCTGGACATTCCACAATTGGTCTCGACCGCTGGGATCCCATGTTATCCAAATCTTCCAGGAAACTGAATCAGCCATTTCAGCTCATAAATTCAGATGGATCAATGTTAGTCAAAGGTTTTCAATTTGTTGACTGCATAACCATTGGTGGATACACTGTATATTTTCCATCGCTTATGAGCACGACCATTGGATTCTGACCCCAAGCTAGGCACTCAGTCAGATCTTTGGTTCTGCAACATGGCAGTACACTTCGTTGCCAGAGATGGCTCAATACCCTGCAGGCGGTGTAGTGGGATTGGCGTTCCCTTCCATCTCGAGACTTGATCATGCTTCTCCACTGTTTGAATCCCTCACAAACCTTGATCTGAGATTCAATCGGGTATTCTCGCTTAAACTTTCCTCCTCTGGGGCCGAGATGTGGGTCGGTGGAACAAATTCCTTGCTGTACAAAGGTTACATCACTTATACACCCGTAACACTTCCTGTGAGTTAAAACGGTAGATTGGAGTGGACAGTGTCGCTGACGTTGGCATTTATGTAGGGATTCTGGCATGTGTCTATGGATGATGTTCGCGTTAATGGTGATAAAATCCTCGAAAATGTGCCTGTTATTTTCGACACTGGTGCAAGCTACATCTTTGGAGACTGGGAACGAGTTTCAAACTTGTACGATCGCCTTGGCGGTACCCTCATGGAACATGGAGGCCTTGGTTATTATCACCGTGCGTTCCGATTACGTTCTACATACCTTGCTTTTATCGACAGCCTGCAGTACCGTGCGACTCTTTCCCAACACTGGGCTTCACCTTCGGTGGCAAGACGTTGGAAATCCCTTCTGATGCTCTCAGACTCAATCCAATTCAGGAAGGTTCTTACTATTGTTTCAGCGGTATTATCGCTCAGCGCTCGCGTATCGGTGAGATTTCAGTGCTTATCGCTTCCTGATTCAACCCCCTTGTGCGGCGCTATCGGATGGACTCATTCTGACTGTATGGCATAGAATTTTGGAGCATTGGGAACACTTTCTTGCAGGGCGTATATAGTGTCTTCGATTACGATAATTTAGTGGTCGGGTTTGCGGACCTCGTTTGAGAGCCCATGTGGTAACAATTCGCGAAATATTGCGCTCAGCCTGCTTGCAGATTGGCCGACATTTGCGAATGGCCCTTCGGCAGGCCCGAGCATATGTTCAACGTAAAAAATGAGCGGGCCGGAGATGAGAATGTACCGTAGAATGTGGCCGGGCCTGTCGATGGAGATAACTGCCGACCCCAATGATACGAACAGGCCGGTCGACTATGGTGATACCGAGCACGCATCATACGTACAGGCCTGTCTAAGTATGGAGATACGGAACACGTAGTGTACGTACGGGCCTGTCGACTATGGAGATACCGAGCGCGAATGATACGTAGAGGCCTGTCGACTAATGTGATGCCGAGCACGAATCATACGCACAGGCCTATCTACTTATTTTGATACCGAACGAATCATACGTACAGGCCTGTCGAGTATGGGGATACCGAGCACGTAGCGTACGTACGGGCCTGTCGGCTATGGTGATACCGAGCACGAATCATACGCACAGGCCTGTCGACCTAGGATGATACCGAGCACGAGTTATACGTACAGGCCTGTCGATCTAAGATGATACCGAGCACGTAGTGTACGTACGGGCCTGTCAACCATGGTGATACCGAGCACGAATCATACGCACAGGCCTGTCGACCTATCATGATACCGAGCACGAGTTATACGTACAGGCCTGTGGAGTACGGGGATACCGAGTACGTAGCGTACGTACGGGCCTGTCGACTATGGTGATACCGAGCACGAATCATACGCACAGGCCTGTCGACCTATCATGATACCGAGCACGAGTTATACGTACAGGCCTGTGGAGTACGGGGATACCGAGTACGTAGTGTACGTACGGGCCTGTCTACCTAATGCGATACCGAGCACGAATTAACGAATTATACGTACAGGCCTGTCGAGTATGGGGATACCGAGCGCGTAGTGTACGTACAGGCCTGGCGATTATGGCGATACCGAGCATGAATCCTACGAACAGGCGTAGTGCACGTACGAGCCTGTCGACCGATGGTGATACCGAGCATGAACCATACATACCGGCATGTCTAAGTATTGCGATACCGAACACGGAAGGTACGTACGAGCCTGTCCACCTTTTTGTTATACCGAGCACGAATCATAGTAACAGGCCTGTATACTTACTGTCGACTAACTGTCATACCGAATACGAATAATACGACCAGGCCTGTCTCCTCATTGTCACCCGGAATACTCTACATGCTCGCAGGCGTGTCAACCGTGACTGATACCGAGCGCGAATGATGCGAACACTTGGTGATACCGAGCACGAATCATACGAACAGGGCTAATTACCTATCGCGATACCACGTACATGACTGAGAGTCCTAGCGACAGAGAGTGATCCGGAATGATATCGAGTACGAATAATATTTGACAAGGCAGGCTACTTAGTTGGGATACCGAATGCATAGGGAGGCCTGGCGACTGAGATTAAGACCGAACGCGAATCATATCTGCATAGGCAACGGTCAACCGAGATGATGCCGAACATGAAAAGGCGCTACCAGACGAGGATAATGGGGGGGATATGCTGCTGGAAGTCTGCCGAGAATGCCGAGCAGTCACTCGGTAACTCAGGATTACGTTCATGATTTTTGTTTACCGCCTTATGTGCTTATTGCAATACCGAACACCAAAGTATATAGGGGACTGTCTAAGCATGGTAATACCGAACACGAACCATACGAACAGGCATGTCTACTAACTGCGTTACCGAATTGACAGAATATCGAGACCCCACTGGCACACGTCCGAGAGTGATGGGGAATGTTAGGATGCGCTTCGTTATGTAGGCCGAGGATGACGAGAGTATACTCGGTGGCTCGCAGAAGGTTTTTAGGAACGTGCCGAAACCGAGGACTATCGTTTCACCTATGTCACAATACATGTATTGACAAATCTTTCTACGTATATCGGTTCTGAATAAGATCTATCGTATCCAAGATTGTTAGCTGTCTTTCCAAGATATTCCGCCTGCGCTTCGATGCTTCGATAAATGCCGTCGAAGTGGCAGCGATGGCCATCTCCCTACTCTGCGGAGCATATTCAAACGGTCGAAGTTTCCGACGAGGAGCAGCAGAGTCGGTAAAGACTGGCCATGATGTCAATTACAATGTCATTGATTTGCAGGTCATCACATGGCACTCACAATATTCCGGTACTCCGACGACTTGAACAGCTGAAATTTGTATGTCTTCTTCGGCAGGTCCGAGACCTTCGGCATTATTTACTTGGATACCCAAACTCAATAAAGCAAATGGTACAGCGATCGACGACATGAACTTACCTTCTCTATCCAGAAGATTCTTGACCCTCGTTCGCCACAGCTCTCGGGATATCGGTTGGAGAAGAGAGATTGCCGATGGGACATCAGCATCAAGGTACATTGATCGATCTTCTTCTTGCGTTGGAGATGTATATTGCATTGCGCCAACCGAAGAATGCTCGGGGGAATAACCTTGGAATGAATCGTTAATCAATCCCTCGACGATTAGAAATAAGAAACGAACATACCTGCTTGGGGAAGGAATGGGGGAGGAGACAGATCCCTGAAGCCGGAACATGAATTCGGCAGTGGAGACGACGTAGAGCTCGATGCCAAGGAAACGAATGTTGGTGAGGCACGAGACATCGAATTGGCCGAAGGTGGGACATCAGGCAGCAAGGGCGAAAGAGTCCTTCCACCGAATTCGGGAGCTACAGACATCCAGGAAGGCAGCTGATAGGGAGGTGGGGTGGGAACCCGCATGCCGGCGAAAGGGTTCGGAGGAGGTGAAGAGGCATGGCCAATGCCAGCAAGGAACTTAGAGGGAGGAGGTGTGGGCGCGCGTTTTCCGCTGAGAGGGTTCGGCGTCGATGTTGAAGCAGCCGAACTCCTTCCCGAGCTCTTGCCGGCAGGTCTCATCCAGGAAGGAGGGTCGCAGGGAGGAGGGGTGGGCACGCGCATGCCAGCGAAAGGGTTCTGTGGACGCTGAGGGGGATGTGAGATCATACCAGGAGCCGAGCTGTTACCTGCACGTGGCATGCGGGAAGGAGGCTCGCAGGGAGGAGGAGTGGGCACACGCATGCCGGCGAAGGGGTTGACCGAGCTATTGCGCGCAGGTCTCATGTGGGAAGGAGGCTCGCAAGGAGGAGGAGTGGGCACACGCATGCCTGCGAAGGGGTTGACCGAGCTATTGCTTGCCGGTCTCATGCGGGCAGGAAGCTCGGAAGGGGGAGGGGTGAGCCCACGCATGCCGGCGAAAGGGTTCGGGGGAAGGTGAGTGTGATAAGAACGCACGCGGGAAGGTGGTTCAAAGGGAGGAGGGGTGGGGACTCGCATGCCTTCGAAGGGGTTTGAGGCAAGTTCTCCCGACCTCGGTCCCCGCTGGGGAGTAGCGAGACCTAGTGCAAAGTAGAATATCACTATAGGTGTATGCGATAGCCGAAATTGACTTACGATGCCTGTTGGTATGGTGGGCCAAATGTGTATCGGCATCAGAAGACGAAAAAGAGGAGGTTTCGGTTCGGTCTGAAATCGTGTGAACAGAAGCTACAAAAGTCAGGTTAAAACCTTATGACAAAGCGCGGAATGGATTATACCGAGCAGTGCAAATCGAACTTGCTTTTCCATAATTATTGAGCCAAATACCGAGCTGATGGTTGCAGTGGACAAAGAATATCAGGAGTCCGGGACCGAGATGGCCAATGCGAACTTGCTTTTAAGCTAACTCTAAGCGACCCCAGTCCACCGATGCCGAACATTATATTAAGCTCAAAGCGTAATATGTGGAGTTTGATAGGCATCAATACGCCAATGGCATAAGCAGTCCACAAATCCAAAATGTGGGAATTCAACCACCGACTTGTGGACCCTTCAACCAACAATGGAGCCGCCACTTCGGCTCGGCTATTCTGGACGTGGAAGCGGCATGACAGGTCCACAACCAAACCGCCGCGTCCATCTCTCTTCACCCGTCTCTCCAACTCCCATCATCCACCCACTAGCATCACCATGGAGTCGTTCAGCTCCCAACCCATCGTCGAAGAGGCCGGCGCCAAGATTCTGGAAATCATGAAGACGAAGGTGCTTCGGCCTGCAGCCAAGAACGCCTCGCAAGCGGATGTGTGGCACTTTGCCATTGAGGATATAAGGCAACAACTGGTGCGTCAGCTACAAGTCGTCCATTGCGGCCTACCGACTAACGAACGATACGATTAGGAGGTCATTCGTCCCGTCGCCGACATGGCGCAGGACATTCCTCTGTATGCCGTCGCCGCAGACATCCAGCTGTCTGGATGGGATTTCTCGAAAGGATGGCCGCGCTGGTCCGCCATCGTTAGCTGCGATGTCAGCGGCAACCCCGACCACCCTTGGCTGGCTATCGGGGGACAAGTCCCGACTCAACGGAAGCCTTCGAGTAACGAAGACATCTCGATGGAGGAGGTGCCCATTGTGGCCACCAACCGAGTCCAGGGGGACAAAGTGCCAACCGATCGCAAGGGCAAAGGGAAGCAAAAAGAGGTGACCACAGCCGAAGAAAGCGTCGAGTTGGACCCAGAGGAGAGCGAAGTCGAGGTCGACGAACCCTCGCCACCACCCAAGAAGACCATCCCCACAAAGGCCCCAAAGCGAGGGAGAAGCCGAGCGCCTTCGAGGGCAGCAACAGCAATGCCTGAGGAGCGTGAAGACGCGTCCGTCGACGATGCCGAGCCTGTGTCGCAAGGTCGCTGCTCAACGTGCGCTCATAGGGATACACCGTGCACGAGGAGGCCTGGCAAGGCTTGCCTCGAGTGCAACCAGCGCAAGGTTAAGTGTTCGTTAGCACTACCACGAGGTCGCTCGGTCACCCGAAGTCAGCCCCCGCCCCCTCCCTCGACAAAGCCAGCTCCGCCTGCTCCCTCCAGCCAACCGACCCAGGATGTGAAACCCGTCGGCTCCAAGGATTCCTCGAAAACTCGGTCGAAAGGCCATCGCCATCGCTCGCGTCAACCGACCTCTCCCGATGTGCGTCAAGCACCTATCAAGTTGAAGATCCCGCAGTCGAACAAACGCGCCAGGGAAGCGTCTCCTTCGGTCGAAAGGCAAAGCCGCAAGGCCAGAAGTAAGTCGCTTCTCAAAGTCTCAGATAAATTACATTCTAACTATTATACAGTGACCTTGGATTCCGTCATGATCACCAAACCGCCGCCCGGGGGACCCTCTAAGTCCTCAAACCACACGGCACAGATCAAAGCGTTAGAAGATCGCGTGGAAGACATGGCACTCACGATGGCATCAATGGGGAAGTCATTGCAATCGCTTGCGGATGACTTTCATGGTTTCATGGGGACTAGGGTACGCCCCACCATTTCTAGGATTCTGTTCCCATTTGAGCGAACTCGGTCCCAGGGGAATTTGGAGCCGGGCAGCGGGGATGCATCAAGCAGACCCTCGGCAGAGGAGAGCGGGCTCTCTCTCCCGCCATCCAGTAGCGTGCCTACCTCCGCCCTCGACCCATCACCAAGTTCGTCTGTTCCCTCTCGCCCACCTTCCCTCCCTCTCCCTCCTTCTGGCAGCGTGCCACCCTCCGCCCTGGATCCATCGCCGATATCGCCGATATCGTCGGCACCCCCTCCGCCACCCTCAGCGCTGCTAGCCACCGCATCCATGGATGGACCACCACCCCCATCCGCCGCCCCAATTAGTCCCTTGGAAGAACCCAACTCGGCGCCTGACATTGTTATATCGCTACCCGACGCCAACGACTCGGCTTCGGCATCCGCCACGTCAGCCATGGGGTGGAACGCCGGTTTCACATTCGGTACATATCGCCCGGCCCCTCTGTTCAGTTCGCAGCGAGGTATGAATGGTACGTTTTTGCTTTTTTTTTGTTCTTTCGGGATATTGATCGTTCTAACGAACAGAGCCAGCAACGAAGCCGACCGATGCTCCTATGGAAGAATAGGGAGCATCGGCCGAGTACTTAGTAGTCGAATTAGCAACATGTACAACGACGTAGTTACAATGTACAGTATCATGCTCCGACACGGTATAGCAAAGGAGTGAATGACGAGATCAAAAGCCAAAATGGCAGGTTCACTGATTGAACCTTGTCCTTTTGGCCTTGAATTGAGCGGTTAGCGGACCTGTTGGAGCTGGCCGTTTGAGACTCGGCTCTTCTTCGTCAACTCTGGCCGGAGCTCTTCGCTCTCGGTTAGATCGGCGTGGAGTCATAGATTCGAGGGCATCTGGAAATGTTGAATCACATGCAACATGATGCTGAGAACGGAATAGATCTTACTGTCAACGGCTTCGGTCGGAACTGATCTCTGAGGTGTGATGGCTCTCGATGTTGGGTTTGGAATGGACCGACTGCCGTCTCCTCGGTGGGAAGGCCGAGACATCTTATGATTCTTCGGCGCCCCATTTCCTTTGTATATAGTCAGTATTCACCAATACCGAGTATATATCAGTAAGAATACCGGGAGTTGGAATGTTTTCCTCGCTTTCGTCGGTTTGCCTGGCGTTGGAAGCCTTCAAAGCCGATTTCAGAGGCCCGGATGGTTCGCGGTCAGGCAGCTTTCCGGTGTAATCATCCTTCGACTGAACAGATGAGCATTCGGACTTTATCTAATGAATGTAGCACTTACAGACGCCGTTCCGATAGCACCTTTGGGTGCCGAATGTTGTTTCGGCAAGGCCTTTTCTTTGCCAATGTCCTTGGAGCGTTTCACTATATAGCTGTGTGGTTTAAAATATTCCAATGTGAGATCGATATTTGCATACCTCCTCTCGGTGGCCCAATCTTCAGCGAAGTTGCCGAGCTTCCAGCAGAAGGAGGCTTCTGTGTCGACAGGGCTGTTGCTCTCCCTACTTCTACAATGGCTTTTGGTCTGCGAACCTGCTTGCCTTTGGCATTCGCAGACTTGCCAGGCATCTCGGCCGATTGACCTGGGGCGTCAGCTTCCATATTCCTCGGTAGCTCGTCGTCCGGATTATTCGGCATTCTTGCTGCTGGCCGAGATTTCTGAAGTCCCCTCGGTAGTTCATGGTCGATATTGGGAATATCTTCATTCGGCAGTCTGGGAGTTGTCCGAGATCGAGGAGGCCGTGGTGCTGCCTGCGGCTTCCGGGAAGCAACGACTTGCTCGGCGTCGGTTTCCTCGGCATCCTCATCGCTCCCAGCCCTCGATTTCCTAACATACGTCTTCGAGACAGCGACTTGTCGAGATGGCGCAGTTCCAGCAGATTTATTTTTGTTCTGGGGCTTGGAACGTTGCCTGTCTCTCCCAACGAGAGCTTCTGTATCTGAGTCATCGGTATCCTGGGCAACATCCACCAGATCCCCGTCTCGGTCTAACGTATACTGAAAGGCGAACACGTCCTCTGGGAACTTTTGCTGCCTTTCGCGAATAAATTGCAGAAACCGAAGGGCATCGCTGGTTAACATATGGCTCGGATCGCTAGGGAAAGTGAAATTTCCGGGGAGATGCCGTTCAGCAAAGAGTCGGTCTTGATATCTGGCCAGTTTCTTGAAGGGTGCCGAGGCTCTCGGCTTCTTGCAAACTTTCCCTGTATTGAACTTGTGAGCGTCTGCGTAATGCCGAACAATGAACGACTAACTGTATTGGGCAGTTAGGTATGCCCGTACCAAAGCTTGAAGATCTGACCGATTGCGGCCCAGCAACTCGGGAATCCATATCCCTCCGTCATCAAGAACCACTAATTTCAGGGCAGCTTCGCCACTCAGATGATTATTCTCTTTCTTCGGCCTCGCTCCTTCGGCATCCTTCGAGCCATTATCATTCTCGGACAAATCGTCGGAGTCATCATGAAAGCAACGCTTAATGTACCGATCCCAAGGACCCTCAATGGTAGAGGCGTCTCGGAATCTCGGTCCATCATCGAACTGGCTGTTATAATCGAAGCTGTTAAGCAGTAAGACTACATCGGCATTCTCAAAATCTCGGTCGCGTACCAAGCTGTCATCAATGCGTTCTGTTCGTCTTTGTACCCAGCAAGAACGAGCATTCGGACGCCACCCCTTTTCCACATTGCTTCGGTAAACTTTCTCACAAGTGGTGTCATCTCTCGCGTCGCAAACCTATGGACATGGACGTTAGAATTGATTCGGAAATGTGGACAATACATTAGAAAATTACCGAGCTTTGACCGAATCGGGCTCGGTGTGTTCATTCCACTTCTCGGCCATCTGCTGCATATCCTCAGTCTCGGATGGGCTCAGCTCCTCGATGACTTGCGTTAGAGCCTCTTGGTACCTTGTAAGCATTTGCGCAGTGCCCAGTTTGACGCCGTACTCGGTCTGCAATATTTCATTGATACGGTTCACCTTTTCCCGTTTCACAACCTTCCGGAGTGTCCACTTCGGTGTCGGAAAAAAGTCAGATTTCTTCGGCTTATTTTGCCCTTGCCTCCGCATCCATCGCAAGTACAACTGCAGGCCTGTTGTTAGAGATGTTTGACAACAATGCTGCATGACAATACCTGTCCTTTGAGATCCCATTGGCTTTGTGTTAGGAGACTATGCTCTGGGAGAATGCGCAAGTCCCTCAGGATATCCTTCCAAACCTTTTTTCTCTTATTCCCCCTTTCTGCTTTCCATGCCAAGTACCCAGCCTGCAGTAGAGGCAAGATGAGTGAGGAGATGCCTGCAAGCTCAGTTTTATCAATTCTCGGCTGCTTGGACAAAGTGCCTGGCGCATTTTGCTCGGGAAGGGGTGTGTCCTCGTCATCTTCATCAGACTCGGTGGGGACTTCTTCGTCAGCATCCTCTGACACTCTACCCTGGTCATCACCTAGTACCTCAGCAATCTCATCCAGATCGCCTTCCGAATCATTATAGCCTCCAACTTCTTCATAGTCGAAGTCGGATTGTCCGCCCTCTGCGTCCGACATTGTGAATGAGGTTGTAGGAATATTCGAACAAGTCCTTTCAAACTCTCGTTGTAGCCTGATAATCGCAACATTCTAGGATACCAGAGCCGAATTACGTCTCGGTTAATCTGCATAGCATTGCTCAGCGATCCGAGATGCTTTGCCAACGCCCGGCAACGTTAACCGAGGGCGGACCTTGGCAGCCTAGTCATTTGGGGATCGGCGATCTACCCGAGTGCGGTAGTCATCTCACCTAATGCAGTACCCATCAGACCGAATACGGACTTATGACATTCAACGTAATCGTTTGACCGAATGACCGGGTTAGCCGAACCAATGTGCCGAAATAGATTGATGGAATGCCGTCACTATCTAAGGGTCTGATCCGATGTCACGGAATCGCCCAAATAGGAGTCCACCTTGCGTCTGCTTCATTGCAATGTTATCAGTGTGATCTGTTTGTCGATTTCAGTATACAACATAGAGGTCTGACGATGGCCAAGCGCAAGATCAACTCCAGCAATGTGTCTCATGCAGCATGGGTTACGAAGGAAACCACAAGAGGGACTACGGGCCGGCTTGTTCGCCTGGATTTACCGACAACTCCAAAGTCGCCATTCCGAGTCAGCAGCACCAATTCGACTCCTACCAAGTCCCGAAAGCATCATCTCACTCCAAGCAAATCCGATGCCTCTCAGTCAAGAAATGTCTTGAGGAATACATTCAATGTTGACCGGTATACATTTTAACCGCAGATTGGTAAATTGTCTTAAACAAGTCACTATTAGCATTGATGCAGCTGGACATGAGATTCATCCAATCAAGCTGAAAGCGAAGAATGTCAGTGTAGATATATGTTGACAGTGAGCATTACTCACACGGTCATAAAGACATCAAATGAGTATCTCCGTCAATGGTATCCTCACCGACATGAATTCCTTCAGGCCTTGTTGGAGATGGAGGCCCCCCCGATAGAAAGGACATGTTCTCAGTGCGAGAAGGATGGTACTTATCGATGCACCGGGTGTTTCGGCCAGCCGTTATATTGCACCGATTGCTGCCGAGTACAACATCGACGGAATCCATTCCATAGGATTGAGCAATGGAACGGCACATTTTTTGACGATTCGGCATTATTCTTGGTAAGTTACTCAAATGCAATATGGAGATCACCGTTGTTTACCGAATGGCTTCGCAGACCGGCTTGGAATTAGACCTCGGTCACGACTGTAGTTGTTGTCCGGCAGGGCCGAGAACTGGGCAGCCGAACTCGGCTGCCAGCAATGGTCCGGTTCCGATGGACGATGAGGAATGGCAAGACATCGAACAGTTGGAGCATCCCCCGCATCTCAAACCACCTTCCGGGACCGATTATATCACTATCGTTGATGTGTCTGGCATACATTATGCCAAAGTAAACTTTTGCACCTGTCCGGGATCCCCACCCGAATATCTCCAACTGCTTCGGTGCCGCCTGTTCCCGGCAACGTTGAAGAGTATGCGGACCGCATTCACCTTCCAGGTTTTGGATGATTTCGTTCGAGAAAATCTGGAATGCGGAACCTCGGCAATGAATTATTACAGCAAGCTTCGGAGGGTCACTTCTAATGTATTTCCCCACCTCATTCCAGTATGTGAATTAATGGTATTTGGGCAGTCAGTGACTAGACTTTAGGACCGATACCGAGAGTTGCTCCGAATCACCCGACAATGGAGGCTTCTCAAATTACTGAAATGGAATGGGTTCGGTCACAAGTCTCGGGAAGTCGAACCAGGGGACTTAGCGATGTTTTGCCCGGCATGTCCTCAGCCTGGTATTAATGTTCACGTATCGGATGAAAAACTGTCTGAGTGAGCATCTTGCCGTTGATCATATCTAAACATTGAGCTTCAATCCCCTACCAATAGTTGGAAGTACTCCCGAACTTTCGTCATGGATGGAAATTTCAAGGCCGAACACTTGCATGACAAAAACCCCGATGACCAGGTTTGGCTGATGGATGGGCTTGGCTATATGGTCACTCGGCCAGAGTACCATGAATACCTCACGGTAACGGAGCATCCTCTGGAGGTACGGTCTCGACTGGAGCTCGGGCATTTCTCGTTGACGTTCGGAGCAGCGGTCAACCTGCAATAACCATCGGGCTGTCAACCAAGCAAACGCAAGCCATGGAAAGTTACAGGCGACCGGGATCGGCGCAACGGCGTGTGCTCGCCATGGTTGTTTCGTCCCTCATTCGGTGGTAGATTTTCAAAAGGGCGAGAGGTATACCAGGTGCCGATGATTTGATGAGGCTGCTAATTTCCGGACAGACAGGTGAACATGGACTACTCGTTGACGAATGCATTGAAGCACAACATGCAAGGGATTTCCAGGGTGATCAGCTTTTACGATGTCAACTGCGCATACATTAAGAAATTTCGCTACCGAGTCGGTAACAGTCATTTAATAGACCTTCCGAAGGATGTCGACATCGTCCCAGGGATCGGAATCTGGCACGTTCACGGTCACCAACCGTCCTGTTTCCCTCGCTATGCTCCGCTGTTCATCGATGGTGCCGGTTGGGTTGATGGGGAGATAATCGAAACTTTGTGGTCGGTACTTAACATTGTTTCGGGATCCACTCGGGGAATGTCGTCTCCGGGTCGTCAGGAGCTTCTTGACTTTCAAATGAACGACTCGAACTTTGTGAAGATGGTTAGAATGAGTATGTGATCAAACGTGCAGGTCTTGTTGCTCGGTAACTTATATTACTGTGTCTTCAGGTCAATCTTTGTCCCGAAAGATTAAAGAAACTCGGAAATCGCTCAATACGGCTCGGTCAAACTTTAATGACCTGGATGTCGGTGTTGATGTTTCCGACAAAGAAATATGGCTGCGCGAGGAGATGGATGCTAGGGAAGGACGCCACATAGATCCGAGTAGGATGGACATCTATGAAGTTAGATTGCAGAAGGGTAAGC
The DNA here is from genome assembly GCA_038091415.1 of Leccinum variicolor. Taxonomy (NCBI): domain Eukaryota; kingdom Fungi; phylum Basidiomycota; class Agaricomycetes; order Boletales; family Boletaceae; genus Leccinum; species Leccinum variicolor. Next base: position 11,552 of record JBBPOK010000208.1, on the reverse strand, counting down.
TTCAATTGAATTGCACTTGATCTATCCCGAAATGTCGATATAGCCCCGACGCTACAGGCTGTTGAGCTCGGCATATTGGAGAGCATGCGGAAGATCGGCCATAATCATAAAGGAGCTGCCACTTGGTTAGCAAAGGGTTTGAAGATTCAGGAAGCTCAGATATCTCTCGGCCGTGATATCAAAGCTATCGGACCTCGGGCAACCGACCTACGAAAGCTTACTGTGGTCCGAAGGGCTGAGAGACTGTCGACCGAAATTTCGGGATTCTTAACTGAGGCTCCGGCATACCTTACAGAAGCATACCTTGATGATCAGGAAACGGAATCTTCCGACCGAGAATACCAACTCGACGGTATGGAGCCAGACGATGGGTTCGTAGACCAACGACCCGAAGAAACTTCATTGCCTTTACCGTCTAACCTCGGCCTGGACAAATGCCAAAGTTTGGGTGCCGAAGGACTGGCATCGTTGGAGCTGAAGCTGCGGGCTGGGCAGGCGAATGATGCCCTGCACGAGATCAGGTTGGCATTAGCAGACAAAGCCGTATTATTCAGGACCGAAGTTAGACACTCGAAAAGCCACGCTATGAGTACGAGGGCTTGGGGGAAGGTTCACGCCGTCGACGCCATAGTCACTCGGCATTCAGACATATATCGGACTTGCCGATCCGCCATGATAGCACTTCGTGCGGATACCGAGACGATGGCAAGATATCAGCTTCTGAGGGATACGGATCTCAAGGTAAACTCTGCTGTGGCAATACCGAATGCTCGCGACCATCGGAACGCTTCCCTTGCCTGGTTTTGGACTATGGATATTCCGAGGGACACCGAGACAAATGATTGGATGTCCGAATGTAGGTGTCGAACCACGTCGGACCGCGTACTTAGCACTGACGAGGAGTTGACAGTCTATAGAGTCAATTGGCTACGAGCAAAAGCTACAAAGGACCGGAGAGCAGAAGAGGAAGAGCTGCTGATGGCCGAGTTCGGTTGGACTGCCGATTTCTTTGATTGGAAAGCAAAGACATGGGAACATCTGGGCAGCCGAAGCAATCGGAAAGGTCATCGCGGGCACGCCTGCTATGCTGCAAAGCAGAAGGCCACATACGGAAGACTGAAGGACCACTGTCAGGCCGAATGGGATAAGATTCGGGCGTCTACAGTTCGGACGCCGAGCATTGACAGGGATGTATGATCGAATGTTTATTGTTCTCGTGCTAGCTATTATTCCAAAGTGCTTCCAGGCAGAACGTCGCATATGGAATACTGAGGGACCGTTGTAATACCAAATGTGAAGCGTCGGCCTTTCCGGGTCGGATGCTGAGTCTTGATTGACATCGGTAGTCCAATTGTAGTCTAGCGTAGTAATTCATTTTCCAATGATGGTAACTGTGGAGATCTGTGGATGACACAATGTTGATTGTTTTCTTGTTGGCTGTATTTACAAAATTGCTTACATTGTCTCCCGATGCTCTCGGTGTGGACCGAAACGGAATGCTATAAAAGCAAGTCATCATCGATACGCTCCACATTATTCCCCCTCCACCATGCCACGCACTCCGTCTCATTTTCCAAACATTTCCCAAAGCTGGTTACATATGACCATGTTCTACTACTTACTGCGTCTGGACATCGCTGTGGGGATTCTGCGCGGCTGCGACTTTGAGCTTTGGCCTGAGTTCTGGTACAGAAATTTGGCAGCCGACATAGTAGGTCCTACACTGTAACTCATTGTTCTCAAATCCCGCTGATCTTATTCAATAATTAGGAGGTCGCAGGGTGGATGCTCGCGGCATATGCTGGGCGGCAGAGTGTTCCACCTCCCATCTCGCGGTATTGGTATTATCTAATGGTCCATGCCGGGTGTGAAGAAGACATGGCAAAGTTTATAATGGGTGCCGAACCATTAGATCAGGATCCTATCACTCCGGCGCGCATTCTGCTTCCCTCCTGGAATCCCGATCACCCTTCCCCGACATTCGGTATGGACCACGCATGGTGGTCGGTAATCCTCGAAGGCTATCACGCACGGGAAGACCTTCATGCACCGAACACGGCTCTCAAGCGAGCATTCGAATATTTTGATGTCAGTCAATTTTACTTTCTGATGACTATGATATTTGATAGAAATCAGGGGAAGTGGGACGAGGATTTCTCCCCGTTTGAAATTGCCTATAAGAAACCACAGGTCGACCTCACCGACGCACTCTTGGTCGAACTCGCCTTGAGTATGCGGCAGTTGAGGGAGACAGAAGAGGACATGCGGGAATCGTGGCAGAGAGGCAAAGAGTTTCACTCAAACTAAAGCTCGGTGCCGTAGGAGGTTCGCTGGCCCAGGCAGCGTTCGGGTGAATGTAAAGATAGTTCGGAAGACTCGGCAAAGCTTTTGGATCACTCAGAGAAGACTGCCGCCCCTTATAAATTTCGTGAACCTGTATATTACAATTTTACCACTTCTGAGACCTTTGAATATGTACATTACATCAACGCGAGATCAATGCACTGCGCCCGACCTTCCCGAACTCCATATAATTACTCCTGGACACGTCAACAAACTCATGCACATTATCTCGCATGTAAAACGAGAGAACGGCTCTATCACCTGCCACCTGCCGAACACCGTGCTGAAGAAGTCGGCCCGAAAATGCAACCGCGGTGCCCGGCCGATAGAGCAGCCTCCGAGAGATTGTTGGGATGACAATATCCAGATCGGAGTAGTCACCGACCGTGAGCAGGAAGTCGAACCATTGGGGCCTCCCATTTCTATCGGTGTGTAAGGGGCTCATTCGATTGACCATCACCGATAAAACGCTGAAGACAGTGGGCCAAGAAGGAATTATCGATTTCATCTCGGTCTCCGAGGTCCATCGCCCTAGTCTCACCATGGCTTCCCGACCCTTTGAATACATCTCCGGATGCATGATTGCCATACAGGCCGTCAGTAGAGCGAAGTGGTCCGTCATTTCCGAAATCCACTGCCGAGTACTTTGGCTTGATCCTCCTGGTTTCAAAAGCGCCGAAATCTCTGGCTCGAAATCAGAGCTCTTTTCGGAATTCATATGAGTTCACGCCAGGTAGAGAATTTAAGGAACCTACATTTCGCCCCTGCTGAAACCATGCAGGCGATAGATTGATCGCTCCCCGAAGTTCTGCATTGGATCGGAAGAAAGTATCCGAAGCTCTCCAGTTTCGGCCCATGGCCGGCGCGATACTTCTTCGGAGAGGGTCAGCCAGTGTGTACAGCTGGCTCCAAATAAATCTCTGACCCGGTCAGCTCCTTTCCCTTAGGTATAACGCCGCTTACCTGATTCGGATCGCTAACTAGCCCCGGTAAATACCAGAGGAGAATGTAGTCCGAGCGATCGGTGATCACAGTAGGCTCGGTCAGTCGTTCCAACTCTTCCTCTGCCAATTGAAGATCTCGAGCAAGGTCATCGGGTGTCTTGTCTTTCATGCTATTACTATTATTTTTATTGACCTTTTCTCCGAGCCGAATGATGTCGATATTGTCCATTACGACTAGAGGAGCAGTGAGGATACAGCCGACGCGGGCAGAGAATCCCAAAACTTCACCTTTGTTTCGGTATGCCTTCAACAAAATCGTCACCATTCTGTCGGCCTCGCAGAGAGCTGCGACGGACAACTCCCTCGGAATCTCGTTGAATCCAGGGTCGGTTTCCGATGAGATCGCGGCGTTGAAACTAGAGACCATATAACGAGCACAAATATCTGTGAGGGATAGCGCCCAAGCGGTAGGAGGGGAGGTGTGGCTTGGATCCAGATCCATGACGTGGTAATAAATGTTCTCAGACCTCGGCAGTTAAATCGACAAATGGACGGAACTATGCCGAAGTTCCCCGACGGTCCAGAATTGTCCGGAGCAACTTAAGTTCTCGAAGGACGTTTCGGCCCTCGGACATAGACGGCTTATTGCGATCTCCCCTCAACTCGGCCATTCGCGGCTGAGTATTTTGACCGGTCTGTCCTCTGCCCAAGGGAAGCGCGGATCCGTCCTCGGACATAGACGGCTTCTTGCGGTCTCCCCTCAACTCGGCCATTCGCGGCTGAATATTGTGCCCGGTCTGTCCTCTGACCAAGGGTAAATCTCCAGACTGATCCTTGGGTTACGTGAGCTAGTCCGCTGGGTTAGCATCAATCTCAATCGATGGACTCTGCAAAATTATACGAGCTGGAAGTGGCTGTCGGCAGGTCTGCTCGGCTCTCTTCATCCATCTCGGCTGGTGCTTGTTTGCGTAGCCATCTCATCATCCCGGCTACCCGAGCCAGAACCTCCGGACACCATCGCAGGCGGTCCCGTTCTCGACTCTCGAGACGCTGGGGAAGGAGGTCCCCCCAAATACTGAAGACATGGTGACCTAGCGCCTTTACATGAGACCCGACTCGGCATCCGAGGTTCCGTCTTATACTGGCTCATTGTCCTCCTTCCAAGATGCATACAATGGCTATTCCTCCACCGAGTCTCATTCTCGCCGTTCTTTCCAAGATTTCCCTCTCCTGCATGAGACCCGAGTCGGCATCCGAGGTTCCGTCTTATGCTGTCTCATTTTCCTCCTTCCAGGATGCATACAATGGCCATTACTCCACCGAGTCTCATTCTCGCCGTTCTTTCGAAGATGTCCCTCTTGTCTTGAAGTGCCTTCTATGGATCCGGTGTTCAACACAATGGCGATTCCTCCACCGAATCTCATTCTCGCCGTTCTACCGAGGATGTCCCTCGCTCAGCGTCTTCTTTGGATCAGCTGTTCCCTTAGCCTTTCGGCTGCTCGGCCTTATTTCTTGTGTCAGTTGGCTACCTGAGCCAGAACCTCCGGACACCGTCACAAGCGGTTCCGTTCTCGGCTGTCGACACGCTGGAGAAAGAGGTCCCCCAATACTGAAGACATGGCGACCTACGCCCTTGCATGAGACCCGAGTCGGCATCCGAGGTTCCGTCTTATGCTGTCTCATTTTCCTCCTTCCAGGATGCATACAATGGCCATTCCTCCACCGCGTCTCATTCTCGCCGTTCTTTCGAGGATTTCCCTCTTGTCTTGAAGTGTCTTCTACGGATCCGCTGTTCCATCCAATGGCCATTCCTCCACCGAATCTCATTCTCGCCGTTCTACCGAGGATGTCCCTCGCTCAGCGTCTTCTTTGGATCAGCTGTTCCCTTAGCCTTTCGGCTGCTCGGCCTTATTTCTTTTATCAGTTGGCTATCTGAGCCAGAACCTCCGAACACCGTCACAAGCGGTTCCATTGTCGACTGTCGAGACACAGGAGAAGGAGGTCCCCCCAAATACTGAAGACATGGTGACCTAGCGCCTTTGCATGAGACCCGACTGGGCATCCGAGGCTCCGTCTTATGCTGTCTCATTGTCCTCCTTCCAGGATGCATACAATGGCCATTCCTCCACCGCGTCTCATGCTCGCCGTTCTTTCGAGGATTTCCCTCTTGAAGCGTCTTCTATGGATCCGCTGTTCCATCCAATGGCCATTCCTCCACCGAATCTCATTCTCGCCGTTCTATCGAGGATTTCCCTCGCTCAGCGTCTTCTTTGGATCAGCTGTTCCCTTTGCCTTTTGGCTGCTCGGCCATGTGTCTTTCTATTAGTTTTCAGATGAATTACTTGTATTGGATGGTCCGTAGTCTAAAGCTCAATTTTTGGAATCTCCGAAATCATGCGAGCTGGGCGGTCCTCGCGGATGGTGCGAGTGTCGCTCGCTTCCTCATCATCCAGACTACCTGAGCCAGAACTTCTAGACACCACCTCACACTATTCCAAAATATACTATTGAGAGCCTGGAGGCCCTTCTGTATCATCAGAGCTCGTTACATACATCAGCAAAACAAGGATTTTGCCATAGTGGTCATAGTTGACATAGCAACTCATACTTTATTCATACTTTACTCATAGCCTTCATAGTAATATAGTTGACATAGAGTTGATAGACTGTGATAGTTTATCAACAATATGTGAGTAATCTATCCCAGACTGGGATGGGCTGGAAATCCTGGAATAGCCTTGGATGGGACACTATTGTGTGAGCAAAGTGCTACAAACTATTTGATTTTCAAATACTTTTATCAGTACCAGAAAATGCTTTTATTCCTAATCAACACTGCCCAGTTCAATTTCTTCCCAGGGTCAAAAAATTAATCATCAAACATCATTGACCACTGGCATATTGTAAACTACATAGTAATAGGAAACAAATATGGGGACAACAACAGTGGTGGGCATCAGGTATGCCTTGCCATGCCACATCATCATCATCACGGTCATCATCATGATGCATCGCCCGAGAGTCAGTGTTCAAACAGTTGTTGGCATCCAAGTCTCAGTCACACCGCCGTGCGAGCATCACATTGTTCATACAAACTTGAACAGCAGCATGTTGTCATCCGAGTCCTGCCAATGACCTTCCGCTGTTTCTTTCTTTCTTTCTCGCCAGGCACGGTCACATCCGAGTCATCATCTTGTCGATCATTTTCTTATTGCCACTATTTTTGTGCTAGGCGGGTGCATTCTCGTTCTTGTCATCCTGTGGCCTGTCATCTTCAAGTTGTCCTGCCGTTCTTTTTGGCGCAAGGCACCATTGTGTTGCAGTGCAACTGCAGCGGCGTGTGGTCGTCATCAAGCCTGAGTTGTCCGAGTCGCCCATCACCCAGTTTCACCCCTGTTTTACACCGTTGCACCACTGTAGTGAAACAGCAGTGCATCGTCATCTTATCACTCATCCTTAGCTATAATGAGACTTAGGGAGTCAGTGGGCGCACGCACCATTGTCGCGATGATGATGCTCACCGGGATTCCATTCAAGTTCTTGATGAAATCAACGGTGGTAAGATAAACCTACTAGTACCCGAGATCATCCCGGGCCTCTTGCACTGTCCTATAGATCCTGTCACGTTATCAGCACACGAGAAAAGGAGGAAGGAGAGGAAACGGGATGGAAAGACACGGAATAGTACAGGAGACTGGCTGGCACACCAGTGCTGTATCATCGTCACAGTCATCACGTCGTGTCGTTGTCGTTGTTGTCACATCGCCGACGAACTTGCTGTGCCAGTTGTAGTGGCATGAGTGATGGCGGTTGAGCGACACCACATCATTGTGCACACTGCCGCTCGCGGGAGCGCGTGGTTGGGCGACGGTGATGGTGTCGTGTTCATCGTCGAACTTGGCGTGTAGTTGCATGGGCATTGTGAGAGGTTGTGCAGGCTCTGTTGAAGTGTGAGATTCCCAACGAAGGTGTCAGATCCCAACTAAGGTGACATGCCATCATCGTGCTTGCAGTCAATACCAACAGCATCAATAGACCATTGGTTGACTCGGAGATTGACGAGACGGTAGCATTGGTTGTAGCATTCACGTTCGAGATTGTGGACGCATTGGTAAGGAAAAACGGTGGCGGGGATTTTCTCTGCGGCGACGTCTAGGCCAGGACTACTGCCGCTTGGATAATCGATCCCGTTGAGAGACCCAAGAACGACCTTCCGCCCGGACCCGTGGAGACGGCTCAACGCTTTACAGAACTTGGCCAGCCTACTACTATACCGGTCCACGGCGCTGTGAGTAGAGGGTGCTGATTAATGTTCTGTTTTGCTTCAGGTCGGTGGAGGTTAATTCGCCGATTGCTTTGAGGTTGCCCCAAGTGATTGGGTGGTGACGATCGCCTGCTTCGAGAAGTATTAAATCTGGTTTTCGATTCCATTGGCTTTGTCCCTCCTCCGACGGCAAGCGTTTGGTGGAGAAGAGACTATACCAACAACGGCCAAGATCATTGGTGGCGTCCGAAGGCAGAGATGTAGATCTAATCTGCGATTCTTGAAACGCCAACGTCGCGGCTACTGCATTCAACAGCGAGGCCCACTGGGTCTCGCGCACAATCGTTTTTGGCTGCTTTTTACGTCGCTTCCCTCGGTGATAATCTTCAAGTTGGTCGCGGACAGAGTCTTCTCCTTGTCTAGGAATATCGAGGGATGAGGAAGGATCTTTAGCGGACTCGGTAGAATCTGCGATGTCTGTGTCTGTGTCGTGGTGCTTAGAAGGGACTCCGTCATTCCCGTGAAGCGTGGTGTGGGTATGCGCCGTAGGGTACGGCTTTGGGCGCAGAAATTGCTCCATCATCACGCCTGCGGGTGTCGTGTCAACTCCATACTCAACAGGATGCTTTAGTGCCGGAACTGCACTCGCACCTTCCAATGCCATGTCGGCTTTCCCACTGGTCCGAAACCCCTTTACGTTCCATTTCCTCTGCTTGGTGTTGTACAGATTTTTCGAGGGGTATAACTTCTTTTTCTTTGGCGCCACTGGCGCCTGTATCTGTACCATGTTGCGGGCCCGGGAGCGCAGATTGCGCGTGTGTCGGGGTATACTACTAGTAGTACCAGGCTGAGGGAGGGTCGGGATTTGATCCTCGAGGTTGAGATTGGAGAGTAACTCCGCATATTTATCGTTGAGTTCTGTTGGAGTAATTGGCTCGGACGAGGGGAAGAGCCGGGCGATCATATTGTGCGATTTGGTAGGCTTCATAATGGCTTCATCTAGACAACGGTCGGCTAGCTCTCTTTCGACGATCTTGTCCATAAACGAAACGAGCCTGCCATTGGGAGGGGTTATTGAGGAGCTGATTTTCTGCAAAAATTCGGAATTCAACATCGACATCGCGGCTTGGGTATAAGTAACGTAGTAACTTCAAATTTACAAGCGAGTATGCTTCGAGTTGAAACTCAGATGAGTCATCGTTAGACTTTGGTCGACATGTATGGAAAAGAGATACTACGATGGAGCTCGAGCTCGGAGGAACCGTATCAAGAAAGGTAATTGGTGCAATAGCCAGCTACATACCCTCCTCGCTCAAGCACTCACGTCCCACAGCCACGTCGCTTTCCCAATCGCCACGAGCTCCGAGCAAATTGTGTATTATTCCTCAAACCCCGACATTGCTCACCTTGATCGTGGCGCCTTCGCAGCGTCTCTGGCGGCAAGGAAGCACACGTAACTTGTCGAGCCAGATACGCCGGAGGCGTCACCCGCGACAGAAACCGTAGATCAATAGTCTGTGTGCGTTACTGATGGTAGGTGGTACAGCCCCGTCGGGGTGCTCAGCGCGATTGCCGTCAACGTGATTGCCATTCAAGGGTCCAGGGGGCAATGACCGACCAGATAGAGTGAACGCGCCTGCGTTCGTCGTCTTCCACATGCCGTACCGCGTCCAACCTAATTCGACCACGGTATCGGTATCCTCGTCAACTGTCCGTACTATACACGTTCCACTGGTGCAGACGCGGTGGCCGGATCTGGAGTTTGCGTGTGTTCAGCTTCCGCTGCTGACGACACCTGCGAGTTAAGGTGCGAAGGGAGTTTGATTCATATTTCCTGCGTGACAGTGGCGATCTCGCGTGCTGCGACAAGCAGACAGGGCACGCGGAGTCGCGGAAAAGCGTTTATCTGTAGTTTGTACTAGACTGGAAATAAAACGAAAAAGTGCGATCGACGGACCACTTGATTCGCCACCTTTGATTCTGTGAGGCCCTCTCCAATATTTGCAAGCTTGAACGTGGCGAGGAAGTTGCGGTTTGTGAGGAGCGTGTTGCCGATGGGGTACATGATGGAGTGGGTGGGGAGGATGGCTGAGGAGGCGTCGTGCGAGAAGCGCGGTGACGTTGTGGAATGTGTTGAAGTGGGTACGGAGGAAGGGCCCGCGGAGAGGTGGAACAGCGCCGGTCAGTAGTATAAACAAAGTACGATGGACTGATCACTTGATTCACTACCATTCACTGTGCGATGCCTTGTCCAACGTTTGCGAGCTGGAACGTACCGAAGACGTCGCGGGTTGCGAAGAGCGCGTTTCCAATGTGGAACTTGATGGAATGGGTCCGGCGGATGAACCCACGCAGTCGGAGAACAGCGTCTGTAGGTAGTATGGAAAAGAACACGAAGAAGTGCGATAGACTGACCACTTATTTCACCACCTTTCACTCTGTAATACCCTCTCCAATGTGTGCGAGCGTAAACGTCACGAGGACGTCGCAGGTGTGAGCGCGTGCTGTCGGTGTCGAATTTGATGGTTTACGGACGAGGCGGCACTGGGGGAGCGCGTTGGTATGGGACTTGATGAAATGGGTGCGGAGGAAGGGCCCGTAGAGTGATGCCCTTTTCAATGTTTGTGAGCTTCAACTCCCGAGGACGGAGCACGTTGTGAGGAGCGCGTTGCCAATGTGGCATTTGATGGCTCACGGGGACGTGTTGAAGCTGGTACGAAGGAAGGGCCTGTGGAGTCGTGGAACAGCGTCTGTCGGTAGTATGAAAGAAGTGCGATGGACTGCCCACTTGATTGACCCACATTTCACTCTGTAATGCCTTGCGAGCTTGAACGTGCCGAAGATTTCGCGGGATGTGAAGAGCGCGTTGGCGGTGTGGGACTTCTTGAAGTGGGTGCGGAGGAAGGGTCCGTGGAGTCATCTGTCGGTAGTATGAACGAAGTAGACTGACCGCTTGGTTCACCCACCTTTCACTCTGTGATGGCTCCTCTCGCGAGCTTCAACGTCCCGAAGATGGCCCGGGTTGTGAGGAGCGCGTCGCCAGTATGGAACGATGCCTCACGAACAAGGCGGCATTCGGGGAGCGCGTTGGCGGTGGGGGACTTGTTGAAGTAGGTACGGAGGAAAGGCCCATGGAACAGGGTGAAATACGGCCCGTGAAGTCGTGGAACAGTGTCTGTCGGTAGTAAGAATAAAGTACGATAGATTGATCAATTGATTCACCTCTGTGATAGCAGCTGCCCCTCTCGAACGTTTGCGAGCTTGAACGTCCCGAGGACGTCGCGAGTTGTGAGAACCGTGTGGTCTGTGTCAAACGTGATGGTTTACGGACGAGGCGACATTCGGTCTCTGCTTGTTGGCGGTGTGGGCCTTGATGAAATGGGTGCGGAGGAAGGGCCCGTAGAGTCGCGGCACAACGTCTGTCAGTAGTAAGAACGACGTGCGTTGGACTGATCACTTGATTCACCCACCTTTCACTCTCCTCGAATGCCCTCTCGAACGTTTGCGAGCTTGAACGTCCCGAGGACGTCGCGAGTTGTGAGGAGCTGCCGGTGGGAACTTGATAGCTTAATGACGAGGCGGCATTCGGGGAATGCACCTTTCAAAATTCATTCTATGTTGTGCTCTCCGATGGTTGCAAGCTTCAACGTCCCGACCACGTCGCGAGTTGTGAGGACCGTGTTGTCGGTGTCGAACTTGATGATGTACGGACGAGGCGGCATTCGGGGAGCGCGTTGGCGGTGTGTGACATGGTGAAATGGGTGCGGAGGAAGGGCCCGTGAACTTGTCATGGAATGTCTCTCAGCAGTAAGAACGAAGTGTGATGGACTGATCACTTGGTTCACCCTCCGTGCATTTCAAACGCTATCGTGGATATGTAGAAAGTAGATTCAATTCCTACAAGAGACGGTAACTACTTGAAGAATGGTGGATTACTTGAGACGTAGGAAAGTACTACTAAGGGTGGGTTGGGTATCGAGCAGACGTGACGCTCCGGCCGG
>JBBPOK010000207.1:0-49028 GCA_038091415.1 Leccinum variicolor | reverse complement strand
CCCCCGGCGTACGGTCGTCATCATTGAGTAAGAATGGTAGAGGGAGAGATGAGCAGAGGGAATTATCTGAACAGGTCGAAGCTGAACGGGATCGTACGCACGTTTAATACCACTGTGGACTAGGTGGACTTAGTGGTCAATGATGATATCCGACGCTTTTCCATTGTGGAGATTACCATCTCCGATAGCTGGTCCACACACCCATAGCGGGGCATTGGCTTTGACAACCTTCTTGGGAACACACTAGACCAAACCTTTCGCGTGTGATTACAGCCCGACAGTTTGTTTTAGCATGTGAAGGTATGGAAGAGGTTGCAAGAACAACGCACACCAACCTGCACCGCAATGTCAACTTGCATGAAGGAGGGATTAGAAGCCATTTGAATTCATGCAAGGGCAAGTTATGCCAGGCGGCCGCCTTGTCGAGGACCTCAACTTCCGCAGTCAAGTGATTTAGTAAAGCCACAGCGTGATACATTGTGTCCACGAAGTTGCGCTTTGAACATCAGTTACAGAATGAAAAAAAAAACCCCCGCTCGCTAAGCCGCCATCATGATCAGGTCGGTGTGATGCCGAAAGGGAAGCAATATACGCCGCTGTTCGATTCCGGTCAAAAATTGGTGAACGTAGAACTGGTTTCACTTGCGTATGATGGTGGCCACATGGTGAGGTGTGCAAACTGGGGAGGATCGCCGGCCCGGGACTTGGTCACCAAATCGCGTCGGTACAAAGTTCCACCTACTTCAGACACAACGAATATAGTATATGCGAAGACACACATAGCAAATATAATCAATACAAACCAGACACGGGTCCAATGTACACTACGCACCGATATGTACATACAGAATCCACTGATCCAGCGGAACACTATCAGCCAATGCGTCCATCGTCCTCTGCAGCGCCAACGCCGCTCGAGTGTGATCCAGCCGACTACATCCATCCAACATATTCTCGTAAAACTTGGACGTGATCGTGCTCGCTTGTGCATCGTCCACCGCCCACATCGTCCCAATCACAGATCGGAACCCTGCAAACTGCATCGCAGACGCCAGGTGGATTACCTCGTCCGGACTCTCCTTGTATCCAACCGTAGTCTGGCACGCAGAGAGGTAGGCAAATTCTGGGTGCTCCAACTCACATCCCATAATGTGTTCAATCGTAAACGGACCATCATAGAGGGCGAACGCAGATTGAAACGGGTTTTCTACGTTTGGGACTCCGTGACAAGCAAAGTGAACCCACTCGTTCTTCTTCAGCTGCTCCGAGACTCTAGATACACTCGATTTCGAACCTTCGAGGCGCGTGAGCTTGACGAGACCTTGCAAACGCCTAGAGACGATGTCCAGTTCTCTGCCTACAAAATGGAGTTTACTCTGGCCAATGGCAGCGGCTTGACCAATAGCGAGAAAGCGATTCTCGTTTATCGAGGATTTCGTCAATAGTGTATTCCGCCTAGCACGAATAAGGGCGGTGAGGGTGGGAGTGTAAGAGGAGATGTACAATTGAGACGGATTGGGTTGGCCCTGCCGATATGAACCGGCAGCATGCAACGGTAGATTCGAGAACTCGGCAGTTGGGCACCACCAGATGCGTGAGCGAAGTGGAACTGTCGTCTGCAGGAAGTCTACGATTGGGGACACAACTTCATCCCAGAGGTCACGCAGGAAGCGACCAAGATCATTCTGTACCTCCATTGTTTCTGCATGCAAGGTCAAAGATCGGAGCTCCGACGACAGGTCCTGGACACGCCGTTTTGTGATTTTCAATGGGATATGAACGGGATCTGTGTCGGAAAAGACAATGAGTGCATCGCACGTATACTGGCTAGTATTCACAATGACCACAGGACCGCCACGGGCAGCGTGCTGGAGTTCTGGGAAGGAAGGGGGGAGAAGGAATTGAGCGAGACCGGGTAATTTGCGAATGTTTGTGATTGCGGATTGGAGGTCAACATGAAGAACGCACAACTTGTCGAGCTGGTCTGGACCCTGTGAATAAATTGTATCTTGTATTTCTGATGAGAGTCGAGTAAACTCATCCGCAAGGGACTGTCCTTTCTGGCCCGACGCGATGACATCTGCAAGAGGTGAACGGAGACGAGCAATCTGAGTCCAGAATACACCGCGACCTTGCTCGAGAAGCTCGACCGCTTTTGTGGCACGGTGAGCGCGGAGACACGCGGAAAAAGCATCGATTGCTAGGGATGAAGCGAGGTCTTTGAAACTCTGGAGACGATTGGGTAGGGATGGTAAAATGGAGAGATGCTGAACAAGTAGTCGAAGGGAGGTTTCGTATGCGAGAAGGACTGTGGGATGGCGGAAATCCTCAGCGTCCGTGATCCATTCCTTGGCTACAGAGAGATCTGCTGGTGAGAGTGTTTGCGAGATGGTTGACAACTCAGTGTAGAGATTGAATAGATCCTCTCTGTCCTTCAACTCGCTCGACTGGGTGAAGCGAACACGGAGACAATGTGCAAGTTGACGTAATGACCATGATCGGTCAGGATGGCCAGGTGGGCAAATGTCGAGGGCTTGTCTCGCGAGCATGATGGCCTCATTGAGGTCCGTCGTTGCTCCAAGCCGCTTGTGACGATCGCATAGATCGGTTGCGACATTGCCCAACGACGCTGATCGATGCGGGTGCCCTGACGGGCGAAGGTCGAGGGCTTGTTTCCCGAGGATGATAGCCTCGTTGAGGTCCGTCATATCTCCAAACCGCTTGTAATGAGTAGAGAGATAGCCTGCTACATTGATCAGCGACGCTGATCGAAGAGGGTGTCCTGAAGGGCAAAGGTCGAGGGCTTCTCTCCCGAGGATGATGGCCTCGTTGAGGTCCATCATATCTCCAAGCCGGTCGTAACGAGTGGAAAGATAGATTGCAAAACTGCCCAACGATATTGATCGTTCCGGGTGCCCTGACGGGCAAAGGTCGAGGGCTTGTCTGCCGAGGATGATGGCCTCATTGAGGTCCGTCATATCTCCAACCCGGTCGTAACGAATTGAGAGACTGTTTGTGACATTGTTCAACGACGTTGATCGATGAGGGTTCCCTGACGGGTAAAGGTCTAGGGCCTGTCTGCCGAGGATGATGGCCTCATTGAGGTCCGTCATATCTCCAAGCCGGATGTAACGATTGAAGAGATAGACTGCGACATTGTTCAACGACGTTGATCGATCCGGGTGCCCTGAGGGGCAAAGGTCGAGATTTTGACTCGCGAGGATGATGGCCTCATTGAGGTCCATCATATCTCCAAGCCAGTTATAACGAGTGCAGAGATAGCTTGCGACATTACCCAACGACGTTGATCGACATGGGTGCCCTGACGGGCGAAGGTCGAGGGCTTGTCTCTCGAGGATGATGGCCTCATTGAGGTCCGTCATGTCTCCAAGCCGGTCGTAACGAGTGCAGAGATGGATTGCAACACAGCTCAACGACGCTGATCGTTCTGGGTGCCCTGACGGGCAAAGGTCGAGGGCTTGTCTGCCGAGGATGATAGCCTCTTTGAGGTCCGTCATATCTCCAAGTCGGTTGTGACGATCGGAGAGATAGATTGCGACATTGTGCAACGACGTTGCACGATTTGGGTGCCCTTCTAGGCAAAGCTCCAGTGCTTCTCTGGCATAAATACCTGCCTCCTCAATGTCCTCCATCGCTCCTAGATGGTTGTAACGACTCCGGAGATGAATGGTCAGCTGAGTTAGTGAGCTCCATCGCTCCTGGTGACCGGGTGGGCAACGGTCTAGTGCTTGACGATCAAGCACGATTGCTTCGCTGATGTGGCCTGTCCCGTCCCCTTGCTCAAACTTGGCGAATGTTGACTCCGCTCGTGCAAGTATCTGATCGACTGAAACAGTCGCCTCTCCCAGGGAGTCCGTGTGATCGCCTTTCTTATGCATGCTGAATTGAAGAGACTTTGCTCGAGACCGCCACTGCTTAGCTGACGTGAAGGTCATTTCACTAAGGCTCTTCTCGCAGACGAAACAGTGGAATAAGCACCTTTTGATTCCATCATGTTTCTCTGAGGGTTGGGACGGTGAGAGGGAGGGCACTGGACAGTGGACAGTGGGAAGAAGAATGTGAGAACGTGGGCGACTTCATCGGAATGACTTGGGCCCCGGCAGCCTTGTGTTTTCCGTATTTTTAGTTTGCGCAGCGCGGGTCACCGTCATCGAATGCACAGCCCAAGGTAAAACCTGGCAAGGAAGTACACACCGATACTCAAGTGTCTGTGTACTTTGACGTTAATCAGTTCACCAGAGCCTTGGCTAAAACGACGACGAAAAAAAACGGTACTGACAGATTGAAATCGACTCCACCCTCTATACTACCCAGCAACCGCTACCGCGTGATCCCCATCTTCAATAACCCCCCAACGACTTCCACCTCGTTATATCGCCCCGGATTCTCCAAAGTCTTCTTCGAATGAGCATACTTGAGCGTGTTCCAGAAATGTCGCTGCCAGATCATGTCCGGAGACGTGACATCTTCGATTCGTTGCGACGGGTACAAGTACCGTAGAAGCTGAAGACGAGAGAGGTGATGGTGTCGATCGAGGACGTGATGAGCTCTACGAGCGAGACAATGAATTTTGAGGCCACCTGTGACTGTGTCGGAAACTCATCAGCATCAAGAGAGTCGAGAAAAGAGAATGGGTGGCCATGGTTTGCGATGTATGACGATGTGCTCAGTTTGGCGAGTTAATTCGTCTCCTTCGCAGAATCGCAATGGTCGGAGGTGCACAGCCTTGCCACGCTTCGCTCTTCGCTCTTCGGTCACTCGTCCTCTCAGCCCACTCCCTCCTTCCAGTACAGGGCGCAACGGCCAAAGACTACACCCGGCGCCGTCCGTCGTCTTGCTTTCAATGACCCTCTTCCCTGGGGATCATAATGTCGCTGCAGTGCTCGTCAGCGTGGGCCCTTGACTTCCTCAAAATCAAGCTGCAGGTGTCGCGATGTTCAAACCTCTGGGAATAAATATGTGTGTCCGCTGTTGCGCGGCATACACGCCGGATCCGGCGGGAGAGGTGTCTACCGCAGTGTGGGTCGGAATATTGCCGACGATGCCTCACTGGCAGTCTCTAACTTTCTCTTGTACATGTATAACGTAGAGTCGTAGACTCCGTGAAGACACGTGCATGTTATTTTTCACGTTCTGAAATCGCATCGAAGTACAGTCAGTCTCATGATGCGCCATATGGATCCATGGGGTCTCGTGGAGGTCATCCTCGAGAGCGTTGGTCGCACCATATGGCACCCGATTGGCATCCACAACTTGGTAGCTGACATTTGCATTGCACGCAATGTTTCCCGGGACAAACACTCGAATTAGGCACACTCGAGGTACTAATTTCACGGGATGTGCCCGTGGCACAGTTGTTGACCGCCGATGCCAGATGACACATAAATCTGAGTTCAACTACAGTCGAATTGACTCCTCATACAATCCATACGTCACGAAGCATATACAGTGCGCTCGACATAACGCGAGTAGCGAAACCAGATGATACGCCGAGTCACTCTAACGACAAGATGGCTCAGGTTCCGATCTAGGAGAATCATCTGCAGTAACGTAGCCGTGCTATCCTCGATGGTTTCGTCCATGTCGCTCAATGATACTATAGACTGTAGGTCGGAATGCCTTATGCCTGGCCAAGGAGCGCGTCTACTCTTGCTAGCTCAACCCGGCATGATGCAGCACCGGAACCAAAACGATGGTGGGTAAAACCATGCCTATCTTGTCTCCCAGAGCACAGGTTCACGTGGCCGTCATATTCAGACAGGGGCGCCCGGCGGGAACGAGAGACGTTTGCGATGGCCCAAGAGCTTCTTCCACATGGGCGAATGTGACTCTAGAGAGCGATCGAGAGTTCCAATGGCGATGGCGTACAGTTCAATAAACCAGTCCGATCGTCTGCACAACTAGACACCGTCCGATGTGCACTAGGCCGATATGTACACACACTGTACAGATGGATGAAGCGACGACGTCCATCACGAGGTATTTTAGATATCCGACTCCGAGTCAGGAACATGGCGCCACTAGCTTGTATATTATAAAGCCTATTCAGATCCAATCAAACCTGACCTTGCCCAGGCATCCACAAGAATATTTCCCCACAGAAGAAGCCACAAAGAAGCCCACAGCCAACCAAAGAACCCGCCAACACGTCTTCCAGTAGCCCTTCTCAAAGCGCCTTCTATTACAACCCCAACGCCTTGCATGAGGAAAAATCCCATTGTTGGAAGCGTGAATGCTCCCCGACCCATTCCCCGCGCCCCGGCTTCATGCAGAAGGCCTGAAATAGTAAAAGCTCCCATAACAAATCCTGCTTTCCCAAGATATCTCTCCAAGGGTTTGCCTCCCAGCTCCACAAAGACTTCATGAAAGAGCTGGTGCCACCTTTTGCCCCAGAAACTAGTGAGTGAAGTTGAAAGCCAAGGGGAATCGAAAAGAGGAGGCCATTCCGATGGATGTTGCCGGAATAGTATCGTGAACAGTGTTGCATGCAGATAGTACAATGCATTGATGATAAGGTATGCGTTGAACGTGGTAAGCACCGTGACAATGGACGATTTCAGGTATCGTTGCGGTGGAGGTAGCGATAGGTCGAAAATGGTATCACCCTCTGGTGCTCCAAAGGTGTCGCGTCCAAGCGAACGGTTGAAGTCGCGCATGATCCAGTATACGAGTGCCAAGGAGATGAACCGACAAAAACAAAGGAAAGCAAATAGCGGTCGGGACTCCACTTGGAAGTACGGCGTGGGTATGTGCACCTTTCGAGGCCTGTTCCAACCAATTCCCCTGAGGCTCAAAAGAAGATTGGAGGTGTTCCACATCGCAGAGAAGACGGAAACGTCACACTCCGTAAGGGTATCTCCGTTGTGGCCACTGGTTCCAGGCTTGCAAATTGACATTCTAGAGTAGGGCTGCCGCGCCAACATCCATGATGTGCATCGCATTGTGATAATAAACATGTTCAACTAGATTACAGCGTCTGGGGTTGTACGATCCTAGCAAATATCAACACTTACCACTAGACCTTGATTGTAATAAGCATGACCTGGATTATTCTCCGAGAAATCCAGGAACATGCTAGCTCGAAAGCTGAGCCAAAATACTATGGGCAGGAGCGCGGTTCGGTAAGCACCCGTGCGAGGCAACTGCACCAGTACGCCCATAACATATGCGCTAAGGAAGACTGGTACCAAGACAGTGGCGAAGGTATGCGGCGTCACAAGAGCCCGCTCGAAAGCGAATGCGTGCTGAAGCATGTTCGATGGCTCTCGGAGTAAAATACTTCAAATCTTTAGAGGACGTGAGTGGATCGATAGTAGCAGCGGGTGAAAACAAACCAAAAAAAAAAAAAGATCAAGACATAACCTGCCAGCAATCAAACTGCGTAGCCTACGTGGAGGTTTCGACGTGAACGGATTTTGCATGGAGTTTCTTGAAGGAGAAGAAATCGTCCGCTCAGACGTGTCACGTGGCAGCTACGACTACTGTTGCCAACGTTTCAAGTTCTGAATCAGCTTCGATGAATGCTGCGATCCTCAAAGCGGTCATCGGCCGGGACAGAATCAAGACTGCCTTTCTGCATGTCCTGGTCCCATTCGTCCTCCAATCTCTCGCAATCTACTTCCTCTACAGGGCAATCAGATGGAGCCGAAATAAGCGCCTAACAACGAACGACAGCGCATCAAGCGCTCCTGCCCCTGATATGTCGGGCCAGCGGAAGAACCCGAACAGAGAGCGGCAACCAGGAGGTAAGGATGCTAGATTCCATCTCCGGATGAGCTATTGCTTAGTCTTGCTGTCGAAACTTCCATGCCTTTTACCCATACAAGCCTGGATCCCTCAAGCATTCAACTACCCAGAGATAACCCCTTGCCCTCATCCCGTAAAGGACATCAAGCCCGTGCCGTATCGTCCCTTCCGATGGGGAGAATACCAGTAAGTCGAGTCACTGCACGCCTGTCTTGCACGTTGTCATGTTCAACATGGCTATCCATCTAGCGTAACGATGGGCATTCGTACTATGCCTTGGACCGAATGGATGGAACTTGACGAGTCTTTCTCATCCCACCAACGGATTCGCATCTTCCGAGTAAATCAGCGCGGGAAAAAGGTCCTACACGTCCTTCCTGCCCGTGATGATGAATCCGTAACAGTTGCTGGTGGAGCTGAGGCAGGTTCGTGATTTCTGACAGGAACTTGCTGCATCTTGGCTTGTTTATAAACCTGAATGGCAGTGAAAGAGCTGTTGTACGAACTGGCGGAGTATTTGCCTCAAAGGTACCCTTCTTCATTTCGTATCTCACGCATCCCAGCATCGGCATCTATCCCAACTATTGGAGGGATTCCTCTGTCATGGCATGGCAAATTGCCAATCAAGACGATCGAGGTCGTTGAGACAGGCGAACAGTACGATCTAGGAGTTCTCGAATCAATGGACGATGTGGAAATGGGAGAAGAGGCTTTCAGACTGATAAATCGCTTGTAAGCGAAGGAACATCAATATTGACACTGTAACCCATTCACACCGCTGACCATTTCATCAAGGACGCAAGATGATATTGCGATAATGATAGAAGGTAGTGTGACGGACGAATCGCTCGCGCTGCCTTGCTCACTATTGACAAGGAACGGACGGGAGGTATTACTTGCAGGCAGGACTCATATGTGTACCAGGTCTGTGCTTTTCAATGTTTCTACATGGGCGTCAGCCGTTTATCACTTTTATCAGGCTTCTGGCGTCTGCGCGATAAGATTGGAATGCCACTAGATGAGATACACCTCACGGTACCTCAGTGTAAGCGTATTCTTTTCCTTGAGACCGTGTAAAGTTCGACGATCTTCCCACAGTCCAGGAGAAGTTACAACTCAGCATGAACCGTTTCTTCCAACGTTTGCCTGTCGACAAACCCGTTACAAGGAACAATTATAGCATACAAGTCGTCCCGCCGCGAAAGCCATTAGAGTCAAGATCAGATGCCGATGAAACTCTGTCTGATATAGATCCCGAAGAACTGAGCTGGTCCGAATCTATCAACGGACCAGAGGACGACCTTGCCCATTCCCGAGGCCATGGCATAAAGGATGTTCCATACGTATCCCCCTCGAATCTCCGCCTCAGGAGCGAAAGACAGACATTGCGTCGACTGCCCCGTACGGGCGCTGTTGTGTTTGGAATACGCACATACCAATTTCAGGTGGAAGAGCTTGTACGCGAACGAGGTATCGCGGCGCGCCTGGCAAGCGCAGTGAGAAGTTGGCCCGAGGATGTAGCATCTTACAAGGCACGGAAGCAGTACCAGGATATCCTTCTAGAATTTTTAGATGAATGTGCAGAGAGGGATGGTATCACAGGTCCAGTAGAGGGAATGCTTCCCTTCCCGTACTAGGGAGCGCACTGTACTGTACTGTTTTGGCCGTTCGCGCATCCTGTAGAACAAGATATTATCTCGGGCTCTTCATCTCATAGGTCAAAGCCCGACAAAGCTCTTCAGTGTGGTCCATTGCCACGCTTTGAACTGATGTTTGCCCTATTGTATCCTCAGCCTGGTGAGTACATTCAATTGTTTACCGTCAAAGCGCATTTCTACGGATTTCCAGATTCACGGACGACGGAGGAAACCACCATTGGTGGAGATCTGGGTCTTGTCCACCTCAGGTCCAACCACCACAACATATAAGAGCCATAGCTGCCATCGATGCCCAACATCACTCCAAACTCTTCCAGTCCTGCTTAATCTTTAGTGCATCCATGCCCGCGATCACCTACGGTCCAAATCCCAACGGGGAATTCTATGGCACGGCGACACCGCGTCCTGTCATATTATTGCAACCCGTCGACCTCGCTACTTGGGATGACGGCCAATGGGCAAACCCGATATTTTCTCAAACACACCCAGTGACGCTCAACGAGCCGTGGCCATATCGTTTCATGGTAGATGGCACCAGAACGTCGATGGATTTCATTGCTAATTTGTCTTCAGAACGGCGACAGTGTCTGGATCTGTTCCAGCCAAGGCCGATGATACTGCGGCAATGTCGTGGGTCAGCCAAAGGTCGGAAAGACGAGATATGTAAGTAAACTCACGCTGTTCGTACCTACCACGACCTTGAGTTGATATCGCAATCACAGGACGATGGGCTATTCTGGTGTGTCGAGTTCTTTGTCGACAAGACCAGTATTATAAAGTGGTTTGCACCATTGAACGGAGACATCAAACCGGACACTGAGAACACGCACCGATTAATTGTTGTCGGATTTCCTGGAAACCGCAGGCAATGAATGTGAGGGATTGACTGTTGAACGCCTTGGTTCAACCGCATTGAAGACCGCATTCTTTCATTTCAACTAGACAGTTTAGTTTATCCGAGCTTCTTGATTCCGACGACTTTCATCTCTACGCTCATCTGTATCAAGAATTGCATACGCACCCTATCATTAACGGATTGTAACCAGCTTCAGATAGTGATGTATTGACGGATTGCAAAGAACGTGGCTTATCGGATGTTGGCGGTGTACTATCAACAACTTGAAGAAACTTTATTGGATCGTGCTACAGTATGCTACAGTCGTCTACTGTAGAATGTGATTTATAAGGCGTGACTACATAATGCTATGTAGCTGTGCTGTGCTACAGGCACGAACCTTTTTTCCTGATAGCCTCCAACTTGAAATGTGGCGAGTGTTTCTTCTGGCAACCAACCAATGCGGAACGGACATCATCGATCATCCATTTATGTAATGATTACTGGGTGATGTATCGTGTGTTGGCGATGTATCACTGGATATATCAGCATATACCATGCAATCTGCTGGGATACATCATGTACTGTGGTTGATTGTTACAGTAATGGATGTATTACAATTTAGCTGCTATCACAACAAAAAGATGTATCAATATACCAACATCGCCTGTCGTCAGTTCAGTTTGATTGTTATCCGGTTAGCTCCTAGACGAGATGGCATGATCCCGACATCTATTTAAGTCAGGCGCACGTACTTGATGGTATTTGTGCTCCTCCACATCTATTCCCCGATGCTCTTCAAGGTGATCACAACCATTGCCGCCACAGTGCCCATTTTCGTTCTGGCCGTTCAATCCCTTAACCCTAGGGGGGGAAGTGATGGTATAGCCATACCACTCACGAAACGCTCTCATACCGACTCGCGCGAATTTGATAGTACTACATCACATAACGCGTAAATCGTCCCGGGCCTGTGATGTCCATCATGTCCTCAGGCATCGTTTTTGCTTACACCTTTTTAGCAATATCATCCGTGGGCCAACTGGCATGGATGGTTCCGATTCCGAAACGAACACGGGAACACCGCATCCTTCTGCTGTGAAACAGAACAGGTTCGGAGCTGGTGTTGATTTAACAAACGACATGGATTCAAGTTACTACATGTGGTATGGGACCATTTCAATCGGCACTCCTCCCAAGTCCTTCACTGGTAAGATTTTCCGTGCATTCATGACATCCACTCACTCTTGTCCCAACCTCAGTCTTGTTCAACACCGCTTCTAGGTAAGTGATTTCTGCAGTGCCATCCTCTCTCGTCTTATTCGACCCAGCGATCTCTTTGTTCCAGCCTCAACCGGTGATGAGAACTGTAGAAGCCACCCTAACCTCTGGGATCCTACATTGTCCCAAATTACCAACGTCGACCTCGATAGTAATTTTGTGCAAGTATTTTCAGGTGGTTGGACTGCCCGTGGTCGAGAATACAGTGACAATGTAACCATTGCTGGTTTTACCGTATGTTTGTTTGTATTATTTGCGAACATCATCACTTCTGACCGATGAATAGGCAGACATTCAGACTATCGGTGCCGCAACAACATACTCTGCAGACTTGGGAGCAGCTGAGTTTGCTGCAGATGGTTTATTGGGATTAGCTTTTCCGTCTTTGTCAGCATTGTATGGCCAAAGCCCTCTCCTTCACACGCTCTACAATGAAGGAAAGCTGTCTCAACCAGTGTTTTCACTCAAGCTCACCGATTCTGGAGGCGAGCTGTACATCAGTGGAACTAACGAGGCGCTTTACATTCATAACACCCTCACCTTTACCCCTGTAACAAATCCGGTGAGTGCAAACGCCAGGCGGTATGGATGCATACTTAGATTTCCCTTTCAGGTTTATTGGGAGCTGAAGATAGATAACATTAAGGTCAACGGAATACCAGTTCTGACAGACGTAACCGCCGTTATCGACACTGGTGCCCACCTCATTATTGGTGATCCGGAGCGACTTTTGGCCCTGCACTATGCGGCTAACGGGTGGTCATACAGGGGCACGGGTGCTGCCCGTGATCAATACATTGGTCATTACACCTGTGAGTTTCGATCTATTTCTATTTTGGTACTTTTGATCGAATCCTTGTAGTCCCATGTAGATCTTTTCCCTCCATGACTTTTACCATTGGTGGAAGGCCGTTTTTAATACCTGCCAAGGCCCTCAGCATGGGACAGGTTGTGCGTAAGTCGCCAAATTGCTTTAGCGTGTTTGCGACTGTGGAAAAGCATCCTAGTGAGATCCTTCTGATCAGAATTCCCTCTTCCCATCCTGACCGGTGAACCCGACTAGAATTCTGGTTGCTCGGCACCATTTTCCTCAAATGGTTCTATACCGTGTTTGATTTCAACAGCGAGTCACCAGGAGTCGGATTCGCAGAGCTTGCGCCGATTGGAAGGTAATGCGCCATACCAAACAAGCTGGATATGTACTACATGCTAGTGTTTTTTTGCACAAGAGGTCTGATCGTAGAGTCACAACCTGCCACCACTCTGCCATTCTGTGTCATCATACTCGACATTCTTGAGCTCGTCCTTTTCCGAAGAGGGTCGCAAATGTGTGACCCCCAAGCATGAATAGCAACACGTCACTTCGCAGTCCTAACAATATCTCCTAGCCGCGCAGTCTCTGCAAATCTTGGTTAGCAAGCAATCATTGGTACCACATACGAACTCAAAATCTTCCTCCACACGTACCACAAGGCGGCAACGACTGCGATGGAAATGACAATGATGCGCGCTACGCGTCCCACCTCTGCCGTGAACGCCTACGCCCGCCCCCACCCTTCACGACGGTCCGTTTCACCAGGGCCCAGGGTCTCCAAGACTCATGGGCCGTTTGGGTGCTGGTTGAAACGGACAGCCTGCGTTTGTACCAGCGAGCTCCAGCGCTTGCCAGGAACTGTGGGAATGTAATTCCATTGCATCTGCTCAATGCTGTCTCAAGACCGCCAGCCAATGTGATGAACGTTGAGAGTTGTCTCTGGATTCTCACGGGCTAGTGGCTGTTTTTGTTGTCTATTAGCCAATCAACTTGCTGCCAGATTGAGGTTTCGTGTGCGATTGGGGTCACACATTTGCGACCCTTCTTTGGAAGAGGACGAGCTCAAGGATGTCGAGTATGATGATACAGAATGGTAGGGTGGTGGCAGGTCGTGACTCTAATCAGAACACATGTACAAACGATGCTACTATTACTAGTACTATGTAGTATGCATTGAAGATCTAGCTTGCTTCGTATAGCGTATTACGTTTTCGGCATTTTAAGTAGCAAGCTCTGCGAATCCTACTCGCGGCGACTCGCTGTCGAAATCAAACACGGTATAGAACTCCTGGAGGAAGATGGTCCCGATCGACCAGAATTCTTAGAAGTCGGGTTCACCGGTAAGCATGGGAACAGGAAATGCTTAATAGAAGAATCTCACTACAATCCTTATTCACAACCGCAAGCCCGCTAAAGCAACTGTGCGACCGAGGCGCGACTTGTCCCTTGTTGAGGACGCCGGGAGGGAGTGGAAACGGCCTTCCACCAATGGTAAAAGTCACGGTGGGAAAGAATCTGCATGGGACTACAGGGAGTCGATAAAAAGTACCAAATTCGATCGAAACTCACAGGTGTAGTAACCATTCTGGCTCGGGTATGGCCCACCGCCAACCGCCTGGTGCAGGGCCAAAATTCGCTGCGGATCACCATAAATGAAGTTGGCACCAGTGTCGATGATGGCGGGTACATTTGTCAGAACTATCTTGTCATTGACTCGAATGTTATCTATCTTCAGCTCCCAGAGAACCTGAAAGGGAATCTAAGTATACATACATTACCACCTGGCGTTTGCGCTCACCGGATTCATTACAGGGGTAAAGACGAGGGTGCTTGGAAGGTAAAGCGCCTTGTTACTTCCACCGACATACAGCTCGCCTCCAGAAGCGGTGAGCTTGAGTGAAAACATTGGTTGAGACAGCTTTCTTTCATTGAAGAGCGTGTGAAACAGAGGGCTCTGGCCATGAAAATCTGAGAAAGGCGGGAAAGCCAATCCCAGTACACCATCTGGAGCAAACTCAGATACTCCCATACCTGAAGAGTATGTTGTTGCGGCACCGATGGTCTGAATGTCTGCCTACTCATTGGTCGGAAGTGATGATGTTCGCAAACAGTAAAAACATACGGTAAAACCAGCAATGGTTACATTGTCCTTGTATTGTTTACCATGGGCAATCCTACCATCTGCAAATTCTGCCGTAAAATCTATACCGAGGTCCAAGTTGGTGATGCGGGACGATGCGGGATCCCAGAGGTCAGGGTGGCTTCTACAGTTCTCATCACCGGTTGAGGCTGGAACAAAGAGATCGCTGGGTCGAATAAGAAAAGAGAGTGGATGGTACCGACGGGAATCACTTACCTAGAACCGGTGTTGAACTGGACTGATGTGGCGACTAGAGTGAATGGGCGTCACGAATGCACGGAAAAACTTACCAGTGAAGGACTGAGGAGGAGTGCCGATCAAAATGGTCCCATACCATATTCCGCTCGCGTATTTTGTCAAACCAAGGCCGGCTCCGTCCCGTTCCATGCCACTTGGCCCACGAATGATCTTTCTAAAAACGTGTGAACAAAAACGATGCCTGAGGACATCACAAATCGATTTACGCATTATGTGATGTAGCATGAAATTCGTGCGCGTTGGCATCAGAGTGTTTCGTGAGTGGTATGGCTATACCACCACTTTCCCCCCTAGGATCAGGTGTTTGGGCGGCCAGAATGAAAATAGACACTGTGACGGCGATCGGTGTGATCAGCTTGAAGAACATTGGGTAGCAAATGTGGAGGAGCACAGATACCATCAAGTACGTGCGCCTGACTTAAATAGATGTCGGGATACCATCACGTCTAGGAGCTAACCGGATAACAATCAAACTGATGAAATACATCCGGATCATCGAAACAGGTACGGGTAAAGAGTTTCGCGAAAGAGTCTAGACTCACAAGTCGGATTCAACCGAGAGAACTATTGATGGTGCATGTCACCAAGTTTCCTCCAGTGCAAGGCGAAGCGGACGATGGTAGAAGCGCGGTGAGTCGGTGGTGCCATCTACACCTTTCTTTCGATCAGTGCAAAATTTTGACTACGTTAGTGCTTTGTTGCAAAAGTAAGTTAGTTGTCACATTCCTACACGTCAGCGAGAACAGGTGGGTGTAGAACTCGACCGTACTCACGACCACCGTTGGGCCTTGCTACCCTCCAAGGCTCTTTCCCAGCTCAGCCAGGGATTGATTTCTTGGGACGCAGTGACAGAAGATACGTCTTGGGTAAGCTTTGTGATTGCCTGTATGGACTGGATCCAGGAGTTGAAATGTTCGCGGAATGTGTTCAGGAAGGGATTATCGTTAAACAGGTGGTATGTGCGAGATGTTTGGTCTTCCACCCATCACCTGGGCCTGCACTTGGAGGTCAGCAATGATCAACAAGGAGTAGAAAGAGGCAGACTTTTTCGACGACCGCTGGATGACGGGATAAGTGATGAGATGAGTCTCCGGTGTCTTGACGTCTTGTTGTAGGTGTAGGAGAGACAACTCGAACTCTGCAAGATTATCTTTCGTCATAGGCGAACGTGAGCCGTGCCAGGTCGAGTGTAGTACATACTCATCGTGCTGTCCTCATCGTGCTGTCACACTCTCTTGCTAGCGCCGCGGGCACCGACGATCGCGTCGAACCAGGGCTTAAGTTACTCTGCAGCTAACGAGGGTATGGAGGCTCTTGTATGGGGTGTCGTCCTCGTCGCCGAAGAGGTTACCTATGTGCAGCTCAGAAGCGAGTAGGGCGAGCGAAACCAGGTTCGGGGTGCGCTTGATGAGAGCGAGGGAGGTGAGGTTGGCGGGGGAGTAGTACCATACCAGATCCAGTCTGATGCCACGACAGAGTTTTCTCTTCCTGTAGGTAAGTTGGCACGAACCGGTTTGAACCGGTGTGGAGCCTCTGTGCCTCGATGTAGCTAAGATCACCAACTAGGGGCAGAAAAGCAAAGCCAATGAGTGCACAAAGCTCGGTGTTGCGGCGATTCATCCCGTCGGTCGCTATCCTGTGGCCTGAGTATTTGCAATGGACGGGTTTAGACGTTGATGTTTCCAGCCGTTAGTACTTAGTATGGTGGGCTCGATCCTGGGTCTAGGGTGTTCGTCACAGCTGTCATCTGTTGGTTCGACACTCTCATGAGTCGTCACCATCCGTCAATCGAGCAGTACGTCGATCATTGTGTGTTCATCGTTGTGTTGAGAGTGTAACATAGTAAATTCAAGTTAGGGATGATTTTTCAGGCGGAGATGCCACACGGAATTACTCCACCAAAGGTTTTGTGAATCATGGCAGGGAACGTCCACGACCGCTGAGCCCGTTGGCACTGGCAAGTGCCAGTAGGTTTTCGGATATGATCCATGGAGGGTAGTAAGCGATGGACATTAACAGTCACTCCCGCTGATCTACGCCATGGAAAATCTTATATGTCGGACTTTGGCGGGACTCCTTGCGACCCGTTCTTCGAAGGTTGTACTTCGGAAATGTCGAACGTTTCAACTCCTTTCAACTCATGACAATCGTTCTGCCTCCGCGCGTCTCCGTTGAACCACATCTCATTTTTTGACTAGATATCATCCCATAACGCCTCTTCCGCCACCCGGTAGGTGGACACTCTCGTAAAGTCAAAGTCCTCCATACGTTCAAGTTATTCACATAGTGTGAGGTTATCAAGTAGTCCCTCCGTCGCACCTTCTTCGTTTTCTTTTCTGTCAGGTAAGTACATACTACTGATATCACTGACAGACGATCTAGGTCCATCAAGCCTCGTCCGCCGTTCAGAGTAACGAGGGCGTCGAGATCACATCCCATTTGACGGTGTCGTCAAGGAGGTGCCAGTCCAAGAAGGCGAGATCGCCAAAGTTGGCGCAGGACTGTGTCTCATCGAAGTCGAGCTGGACAACTCTGAATCAAGCACCACTTTGCAGCTCAACTCGGAGGCGTCGACCCTGAACGCACGCAAGCTCACGTTTTCTGCCAAGTTCCAACAAGGCATCGATCTCGCGGCCCTCGCACCCGGCAGCTGACGGGACAAGTGCGTCGAGAAGAAGAACGTCGAGGCATTCGTCAGTGCGAGAGGACGTGGCGCTGTCTGTGGCAACGAGGCAGAGCAGGATGCCATGATCGACTCGGGCAGGACGCGGTATGGCATGTGGAAGGCGATGACGTAGGTGCATCTTTGTCTGGTCGGTCATTTTCGCCTCCTGACGCTCGAGATACCCAGATTCGGGTGCGTGCCGTTTGCGCAGACGAAACGACGAGCATATTCTGACGTCTGGCAAATAGATACAGCACCTTGCTCAACCGCTACCGATACTAAACGCAAGCATTCCACCCCACTACCTCTCACCATCGTCGACAATAGCACGGTTGCCTGTGTCACACATGGTTGACCCGTCCGTGCTCTACCCTCGCCTGCCCCCCGTCCGTCCCGGAGGGGGGTACGTTTTCCAAGCTGATGCAACTTCTATTCCTTCTCAAGACCCTCACCCCCACCTCTGATGCAAGCAATAGTGGGAACGGCAAGTCGACGTTGACGATCTGCCGTTCGGCTGACCTGGCACTCACGCTGAGCACCCCGAGTCACTGAGTTGTACCCCCCACGGGTCGGTAAGTCCCAAGCGGGCTCACGCCGAAAGAGCTCGGTCAGCCGGTCCGAGATCCCAGGCTCAGGCTGCGCCCCACCCACCTAAGGAAGGCCTGTCACACTATAGGACTGCCTCATAACGCTCCTGTCATAGCACAGGGCATCCTATCGCACCCATCACACACTATCGATGCGCCTGAGCCCGAAAGCTGGAGTGCGGATCAAATCGGGTTGTGGAAGGGGTCGAGTTGGCTGCGTTTGTGAAGACGTGGAGGAGAATATTCGCTGGAGTGGTTGATTGGGGAGGGGGGTATGATGGTTGACTGTGCTTTACTTATCACGTCGCATAACTGAGCGCTGAGCACAGATACATATGCCCACTGGAATTCATTGATCTGGTAGTTTTCTTCCTGTTGGCATGCCCTCCACAGGCTTGAACTAATTAATGTGTCCCCGGGCCCGAGGAACTTGAAGGGTGAGTATGGCGTCGGACGCTCTCGCAACACTTAGTACTTCTTGTCCTTTCACCTCCGCGTCCCCCAAAAAAATCGCGTCCAGTCCAAGAAATGCTTGCCGCTGCCACCCATCTATATTATTCTCTCCTTGGAACTCATTACAGGCTCACCGACTTCGCTTAGCGTCCATCGATCGAGAATTACATTTTCTGCGTCTACCTTCCCAGATTGCTTATGGGGATGCATTGGCCCTGTCGAACCAATGAGTGGCTGACGCTCTTTGCAAAAGTCAATCTAGAGAGAGACGGGCAACACGCGCAAAGTGCAACTCGGCTTCGTAGCCCTACTTGGCAACAATTCTGAAAACGCGTCGTGGGCGTATACATGGCGGGCAACCTTCTCCTTCAATTCGACGTCACATCAGAGATGAGCTTCCGCACTTGCATGAGTAGGGGATGGGGAGAGAGGCGAGATACAAGCAATAGTATAAGAGACGTTCAAGAGAGATTATCTGACATGGGCGTTAGGGCCTCTGGAGTGATGGGGCTAAACTCGTAACTCGTTTGCAGTGACCATTTTCAGGCTTGTCTTATCATCAATTCCACACGCCATCGAGAGCGTTCCCAGTTGTTTTCGCGCCCTCAATAGGTACGTCTGGATCAAGTGTCGTCTTGATTCATGTCTTACTCGTACCATCTAGAACTCTAGAACTGTCTAGATCCGGTTGTTACCTGGTGAAGTTCATCAATTTCAGGTATATCACCCGATTAGTTCCTATCCATGATGCATGGTGTATGTATCGTTGGTGTGAGTTGGAGTCGGCTACATTTAAGGCGGATGATACCACCGTCGCTCCCGGGCCTCATCAGGACTTATGCTCACCTCCTTTTCATTGTGCTTCACAGTTGTTGCAGTCGTTGTTGCATTAGCCGTTTCGGCTGCTTCAATACCCAGATCCAGGGAGAAAGGCAACGGAATTCCCATACCGCTCACTAAACACTCACCATCTCTGAACTCCAACAAAAGCGTCAATATTGATGGACTCAAGTCTCGCGCTACAGTATACACGGCGTACGTGTCCTGAATTCTCTTACCGGATGTCCTCATACGTCGTTTTAGCAAACTTCTTCGTGGCTTGGAAAATTATGAGAGGAACACGGGAACGACCCACCCTTCTGTTTTGAAACGGAGCGAGTCTGAAAACTGGAAACGCGGTGGGGCGGTGCTTGACTTGACCAGTTATGAGGGTGATACTTGGTATGGTAGTATTTTGATTGGTACTCCTCCCAAACACTTCACTGGTAGGTTCTCAGTACTTTGATGGCACAAATCTATGCTGATCTTCATCCCACTGCAGTCCAGATTGACACCGGCATCAGGTAAGCATTTCCTGTCGAGATGGTACCTACTCCCCCATTTAATCCGACCCAGCGATCTCTTCATTCCAGCGTCGACCGGTGATGTGAACTGCAAAAGCCACGATAACCTCTGGACCCCTTCTTCATCTGAAACTTCCCAGGACTTGAATAAGCCCTTTCTACTCAAATTTCAAGACGGTTCAAACGTCGGAGGTAAACAATACACTGATAACATAACCATCGGGACCTTCACTGTGCGTTCTCTCTCGATGATCATAAACTGACTTCTGACCACCGAATAGGCGGACAAGCAGACCATCGGTGTTGCAACAATATACTCAGCTGACTTGAAAAAGTCTCGCTTCCCTTCGGACGGTATGTTGGGACTGGCTTTCCATTCTATTTCGCAGTATCCTGCTGCCTCCCTGCTCGAAACGCTCGTCAGTGAGGGAAAGCTACCTGATGGTGTATTTTCATTGAAACTTTCCCCTGATGGAGGCGAGATGTACATTGGTGGAGTGAACAAAGAGCTGTACAGTGGTGACATCACCTTTGTCGATGTACAAACCAAAGTGAGCTGAAATGTAACATCAAGTACCAGTCGCAATCGCATACTCACTTTACCATTTAGGGATTCTGGCAGGTGATAGTAGATGACATCCGTGTCAATGGCAAACCGGTCCTGAAAAGTGTAGTCTCAATTATCGACACTGGGGCCAACTTCATCTTTGGTGATCCGGATCGAGTTTTGACCCTGCATAAGGCCTATGGAGGTGAAGCTTTCGAGGATGGTTACTACACATGTAAGCTATGATTGTATCTCGATTGTGTCTCACATGTTACTTTCGGGTCCACACTGACAGCCCTGTAGTCCCATGCGATGACTTCCCGGACGTGACTCTCACTTTTGGCGGCAAGCCATTCACAATCCTTGCTGACGACCTCAACCTTGGACCGGTGGAGGATGACTCACCCGATTGTTTCAGTGGAATCATGGCTTATCTCAAGACTCAGAGTGTTGTCTGTGAGATCTTCCCTCGAACCGCATGGCGTATACTAACCACTGAACCCCTCTTCCCAACTGGACCAGCATTCTGGATCATTGGGTCCGATTTCCTCCAGCGCTTCTATACTGTGTTCAACATTGATCATGACCCACCTCAAGTTGGATTTGCGCATCTTGAAGAATGATCGGAAGTGTAGCACTCTTTTCTGGCCCTTTCACCCCCAGTCGCAGGCTAGAGCATGCACGGTTGTCACGGATGGGTGTGAATCGGTGATGAGAGGAGAATGGGGAGAGATGGCAGCGAACCGACGAGGTTTCAGCAGCATGAATCGGCGTGCTTCTCCTCGAAGGACAAAGTGTGCCGATCGAGTATGTTCCTCGTCAGAAGGACCCGTCGTATACCCGGTTGTCGGCGTAGTTCTGGATGCATACAAGGACCGAGGGCGTTCACCTGGCACTGAGCAGGGGCCAGCGACATCTCCGATTCCCTCCCAGGCAGTAGCTTCTGCTGGTCTGAAGAAATTGCGCTTGTGTCAAATGATTTGCCCCGGTTGTGTGCCACTGTCAGACGCAAGTTTCCTGGAATGATCTGGAATTGGAAGCGAACGAAACCAGGATATCCTTCTTGAAATTTAAGATGAGTGTGCAGAGAGGGATGGTGTTTCAGGTCCAGTAGAGGGAATTCCCGTACTAAGCAGCTTCGCTCCGAGAGTGTCACGCTGTACCGTTCGCGCATTCTGCAGAACAAGATACCATCTGAGACAGGCTCTTCATCTGCTACGTATCCCGACAAAGCTCTTCCGTGTGGTCCATTGCTACGCTTTGAACTGGTGCTTGGGCCCCTAGTGTATTCCCAGGTGACTGTACATTCAATTGTTTACCGTCAAAGCGCTTTTCTACGGATTTCCAGATTCGCGGACAATGGAGCAAACCACAAGCTGTGGAGATCTGCACCTCAACATATAAGAGCCATAGCTGCTATCGATGCCCGACATCATTCCAAACTCTTTCATTCCTGCTTAGTCTTCAGTGCATCCATGCCCGCAATCACCTACGGTCCAAATCCCAACGGGGAATTCTATGGCACAGCGACGCCGCGTCCTGTTATATCATTGCAACCCGTCGACTTCACTACGTGGAATGACGGCAAATGGGCAAACCCGATATTTTCTCAAACACACCCAGTTACACTCAACGAGCCGTGGCCATATCGTTTCAGGGTAGGTGGCACCAGAACGTCGATGTATTTTATTCCATTGCTAATTTGTCTTCAGAACGGCGACAGTGTCTGGATCTGTTCCAGCCAAGGCCGATGGTACTGCGGCAATGTCGTGGGTCAGCCAAAGGTGGGAAAGACGAGATATGTAAGTAAACTCACGCTGTTCGTACCTACCACGACCTTGAGTTAATATCGCAATCACAGGACGATGGGCTATTCTGGTGTGTCGAGTTCTTTGTCGACAGGACCAGTATTAGAAAGTGGTTTGCACCATTGAACGGAGACATCAAACCGGACATTGAGAACACGCACCGATTAATTGTTGTCGGATTTCCTGGAAACCGCAGGCAATGAGGTTGACTGTTGAATGCATTGGTTCAACCGCATTGAAGATCCCTTTCTTTCATTTTGACTGCACAGTTTAGTTTATCCGAGCTTCTTGATTTCGACGAGTTTCATTTTTCTGCTCATCTGTATCAAGAATTGCATACGCACCCTATCATTAACGGATTGTAACCAGCTTCAGATAGTGATGTATTGACGGATTGCAAAGAACGTGGCTCATCAGATGTCGGCGGTGTACTATCAACAATTTGAAGATGCTTCCGACGTAATGGCTGATTTAAAAAGGTGGGTGTTCGGTGGTTGTTGGTTGTTGGGTCAACTTGCTCAGAGAATCATGAACATATCTGTGAATATGTACGTCAACGCTGTCAGAAGGCCATTCAAGATCCCTTGGCCCGCTGTTTGAAGAAAGGTCGATTGTTGTCCACAACTAAGTTGACGGGTGTTCGGAGTCTAAACGTAAATTCACGACCAGCTCACGCTGAGAGTGACACCGTGACGACTCGGAGGACTTTTGAATTGGAACACAACCATGATCATGAAATCTCTGAGGTATGCTCGGAACCCCTGCTGGGATGCATCGCTTGGGCTCGATGCACCCCGTTATCATACTGATCCTTGCACGGACCGCTGACCTCGGCCACTGCGCGAGGTATGTCTCTCGAATTAATTTTCAGTCGAAAAGGTCATAATGCAATGCGTTTGGGACCGCAAAACCTGGTTTCCACTGAGCATTTTAACTTGAGCGCGTTCTTCGCTTTGCTTGAAATGGATTTTGACCTCAAAAGTTGTGCATTATGACCTTTTCTACTGCCCACGACAGTGTGCAGCATGATTCCCTAAGATCTGCTCCACAGCCGTTAGTCTTTGAGGCTGCTCGTCTATCAAACGAATGCTTTTGAACCTGCGAAATTATCGTCTGGCGCTCAGCGCTCTGACAGAGGTCGCCAGCGGCTGGGTAACATACGTACTTTTGCAGTACTGTTTTCAAAGCTTAGGACGAGTCGAGTTCGTCATAACCCATCTCTTGACCCAATCTACTCGCTCTGACAAGTCCTTCATGTCCTCCCTGATCTCATGGTATGGGATCCCGAGCTCAGCCAGGACTGCGCGATAGACGTAAAAAGAACGTTCATGCTGGTCCAAACTGCGCACCCCATCGTCGACAATCCACTCCTGTACAGGTCGAAGTAGCAGGAACTTGGCCTTTCTATATCGTTTCAATGTGCTTTGAAAGGTAGGGTGTTCCAGCAGAAATTTCTTCTTCTGCTGTGCCTGACGTTCGTCTTTCGCTGTCAGGATTGCGTACACAATTGGGTCCACGCCCGACCTGTCGCTGATGATCAGCGATGCGCCCGTGTCTCTTGCCCTCTCGTAAACCTCTGCCTCTCTCTCTAGCTGTGTCAACATGATTGCGTTCTGCATCTCTATTCTGCCCACGTCTTCCCTTGTGAATCCTCGCCTTTTCATGATTTGACGGGCGACTTCCGTGATGTAGCACCACGACTGTAGTTTCAGGGACAGCGCGACTGCATTGCAGAGCGTCGTCTTTCCGGTGGAGGCTGGTCCGACTACGTACAGCTCAGTGAGCTGGTGTTGTTGGTTTGACATCTGCGACTGGTGTGGAATACGGTGTTGCTTGGGGAGGTGGGAACGTTGATGGGCGTCTAGACGTTCGGGCCTTCCTAAGTACGCCACACAAGTCTAGACCGTTCAACAACTCGACTTTTTCTATCACGCTGTGATACTGGTTTCACAGCAAAATTTACTTCCAGTCTCACCTTCATGTATACCTTGCTTGAAAATCCCCCTCAAGGCCAAGAGGATTGGCGTTTCACTGTCCCGACCAACCATCTTACCATACAACACAGGCGAAACAGAAACAACATCTATGGAAAATTTATCAAGTTCACCGCGGATGCGATTACTATGGAAGTTGCTCAGTTTCCCAGTAATCGCATTCTCAGAAGCGATGACCCGACCAAGTTTCTTGTTGTCTCTTTTGAAAAATTGCGTTTTCCAGAAGGCGGTCTACGAGTCACTGCGGATTATATCTGTCGGATGATGAAAGCTGGCGTGTTCATCAACGGTGTACAATATCGATTTTACCATCACAGCAACAGTCAGTTGGTAGGTAACGATTAGATGACTCCCACTTTTCTGATGCTGACAACCTCGACAGCGAAGCAGGACGTGTTTCATGCGTGAAGCAAATAGTGACGCCGAACTCGATGAGAGGATCTATGTATTAGGCGATTATGGAAGGATAATGAATGCGGCGAAACGTGAACATTTCATTGCCATTCAATGATTTATGTTGAATCGTTCGCCTTCAGGGGCTAAACGTATCGGTCTCCTATTCTCTGCTGCAGAGCTCGATATTCAATTGGATCCAAAGTGGATAACTGACATTGACGACATTGAGAATGTTGACACCGTCTTTTCCGACGGGTGTGGGCTTATGGCAAAGCATTGGGCCATCCAAGTCAGCAAGGCGAAGCGGATCATATTTCGTAACCAACGTTATGTTCCCTGTGTCCTGCAAATTCGGTATACGTTTTCTTCCTCCTCGGATAATAGTATATTGTTGACCATTTGATTCCAGCTACTTGGGATACAAGGGTGTCCTTGCGATACATCCGGAGATGGACAAAGAGAAAAAGCATCTCGCCAAATTTCGGAAAAGCATGAAGAAGTTTACGACGACGCACGATCATTCATTCTCCGTCGTGGGATATTCAAAACCTTACGCATTCGGGCGTCTGAACAACGATATTATCGTTCTTCTTTCAAGTCTAGGTGTTACGAATGAAAAATTGTTGGCAAAACAAGAAGCCTACTTTCAGTGGATCGAGAAGGCATCCAACGACGTGACGAAAGCGATCGATTTTGCCTCGTGTCTTGATCAATATGACCTTGCAGAACGCGTCCTCTTGAACGGTCTGGACGACCCCACTGTTAGCGCTCAGATTCGAAAAGTGCAGATGGGAGAGGTGTCTCAATTCCTCAAGAACGAAAGACCCAGAGCGAGGATGATCATCCATAAATCACGCCTTCTCTACGGAGTCTGCGATCCTTTCAAGGTTCTCAGGGAGGGCCAAGTCCATATCCGAATCACGTCGCAAAAGGGCGCTACCACACCGATAAACAGCGATGTGCTCGTCGTTAGAAACCCATGTCTCCACCCAGGTGTGTATGCGGACGTATAACTGGTCATGTAAAATGTTCACCAAAGAGTTTCGCAGGGGATTGTCTGAAGCTCCGTGCTGCTTCACATCCTAGTTTGGATCATCTCGTCGATTGCATCGTTTTTGCCTCTGTTGCTAAACCGAAACATCAGGCGGCCCCGGCGATGAGCAGTGGGGGTGATCTGGACGGTACACCCACCCGTGTCATTCACCAGCGTCTCCAATCTAATGTTGGTCTTAGGCGATAAGTTCTTTGTATGCTGGGACCCGGACATTGTTCCCCCTCGCGTCCATGAGGTAAGAGCAGGACGCCTGCTTGGCATAAAGAACGTGAAATAAAAGTGTTATATTCTATCCAGTCATACGACTATCCACCGAACAAGGAACGTCCAGGTGGGAACGTCACGAGACAAGATCTCGCTACGCACTTTGCCTTGTATAACAAGTGAGCCAGCTCAACGGTTGCGGAGCTACTGTACAGGATCATCTAACGATGGAGCAAAGCGTTGGTCTCGCACAGATTACCAAACTACACCAGCAATGGATTCGGTGTTCTCCGAAGGGTGCAATGAGTCCCGAATGCCAAGAGCTTAATGCACTCCATTCCCAATCTGTAGACGGGGCGAGAGTCAAGATACCAGAGAGGCTGCGCAAGCCCCAAGCTCCAAAGGGTGATTTCGTCTTAGATCTACTTGCAGATGCCGCGGAAACATTTCGTACTCGCTTCATGGAACGGGCTGCGAACGATCTTGACCCTGATATGACAACCCCAGGAGACGCCGAGGACGTTCTCGCTCAGCTCTTCAAAAGCAAACCCAAGGCCGTGTCAGAATACGAGCTGTTCAACATGGCGGTGGCATTCGCCCGCAAGTTTTCCATCCACTTGTATGAGCTAAAGCCTTACATAGCCCACCTCGACTTTGGCGCCCTCGCTGCTCAAGAAAAGCATGTCATCAGTACGACGTTGGGGCTCTCTCCTATGGAGCACCGGCGCATGTGGAATTCTCTCTTGACGTCTGACATTCTCTCGGAACGTGACATCCAGCAACGCAAACTCAATCGTCCGTTGTCAATGCAGAGGTTATACTCTTCGAAAGAGAAACAATCAACCGCGACTTTTTTCCAATACCTACGGATCGCGTCCGAGCAGTTCACGCGAAAGCTGCTTATCCTCAAAGTAAGTTTCTTAAACCGAGGCCTGGGACCATCGTCAAAGCAATATTTATTTACCGCTTCGTTAGACAGACGATCGGTTCGCAGTTGGAATTTTCATCAAGGGAATGACCCTTTGGGACGAAGATCCAGAAGTGGACGAGAACGTTGTTGTATGCTCCTTCATGCCAAAGGCCACAG
This sequence comes from Leccinum variicolor, assembly GCA_038091415.1. Lineage (NCBI taxonomy): Eukaryota > Fungi > Basidiomycota > Agaricomycetes > Boletales > Boletaceae > Leccinum > Leccinum variicolor. Next base: position 22,137 of record JBBPOK010000207.1, on the reverse strand, counting down.
AAGCCATGTCTGTCTACCGCCCTTGCACCGCCGGATACAGGCTCCACTGTGGCGATGGTATTTTGCAGCTTTATGACAAGAATATCGCAAACACTTTCGTCTTCCTTGCGCGATCCCGGGAAACTGGTCAAGACGTCATCGCGAGCATCGCCCTGCAAAAGATATCGAAACGAGTCGGGCAGGTGTGTGATGCGTTTGGCTGGATCGCACAGCACCATAAATTCTCGTAGCAATTGGGACGATTGAACAAGACACCTGTGGTCTCAATAGAGATACACGTCATTTCTAATCGGGACCGAGTCGCACATCAGTTGTTTGATATGTATCTGGAGCAGTGAGTAGTGAACAGGTTGAGTAACACCCTTTCATCGACTGAATCCCCCCTCTTCAGCGTGCAGACTGAGGAGTACGTCGGTCGTTTTGCACGCGAGTTGACTTCGTACAACGTCAAGTCCATCCTGGACGTAGACTGGTCCACTCATCCTGAGTGGATCAAGGATCTGTTCGTGCCTAGGGCATCGGAGGCGATGTTCAGGCAACTTTTGTCTGACCTCCCACACGACTACTTGGGAACACTAATGACGTTTGCTCTTCAGAATCGAGCGGAAAACGAGCTCTACTGGACATTCGACTTTATTGTCACGTTGCAGCCACTCATGGTAGACCTGATCAGCACCTGTCTGTACAAAAACCCGTCTCTGGTGTACGTTCTATTCAAAGCATATCCCCCGACCGAGGATTGGACACTTCATGAACAACTCACGGATCTCAAATATCCGATTCTCCGAGCCATCATCCGTGCGGCGAACGCGTTGGGCGTAGCCACCCTTGTCGCGCTAGAAAAGATCGTGCAGACGATCAACAACATGGAAACCGGCGAGTATGTAGAGCTGCTCATGCTCGCGGCGCTGAGCATCCGACCCAAGACGCTCGTACAGGAGGCTCTTCTCGTTCTGCACGAGTCAAAGGCGGCGTCCAGAGAGGGAGCTCCCGCCACAGCCTACCTCCACAAGCACGCCCTCGCCATCGCGTTCGACTGTGCGGAAGAAGCGGCGGATGTCTGTCCCTGCGACGACACGGGGAAGCCCCGGAACACCAAGTCGACATCCTACCCTGTTCTGAGGCTCTTCCGGCCCGAGGACAGCGATGACGGACACGTAGATGTGCACTTCCGAGTCGACATGTCTGTGCCGATCCGGCTGCACTCGCACGTTCGACTGCAATGCGTCTCGGACCCCGGCAATGCTTTCATCGACCGCGCGATCGTGGACGGTGTGGTGACCAAGGCTGTTCGAGGGGAAATCACCGTCGAGCTTTTCCATCCGCTCCCGCCCGAGTTTGTGGAGATGCAATGGAGGATATTCGACGCCGGAAGTCTCGGTACGTCCTGATCGTGTTCCGTTTTCGTAGATGATGACCTGTTGAACAAGCAACATCGAGGGCGATGATGGGCGCGGTGACGAGGTTGTGGGAAGATTCTGCCGATTGTTGTTGCATCTATGACACGATTGTCATGCCACCACCTCAAGCAGGATCGGAAGCCGTCAACGACCAAGCTGAGGAGGAGAGAGAGGAAGAGTTGATTGGGACGGAATCGATGAACCCGAGCCAGATTGCTGCAATCAGGTCCAGTTTAGCTCGTTTATCGCTGATTTGGGGACCACCAGGCAAGTTGCTGCATATGTGAGTGAGAACTAAAGCCCACTGACGTTACATCGTACACAGGAACCGGGAAGACGACGGTCGTCGTCCAGATTCTTTGTTATCTCTTGCGCAAGTTTCCAGACTGCAAGATTCTCATGACTGCCTCCACGCACAATGGTATGTTTTTTTACCACCATAGTGATGCCAGAGAGTGAGATCGATCTTGGACTAACTAGCCGTGGACAACGTCTTGGAGCGTTTCCTCGAAATGAACAGAGAACCTCGGCTCCTCACCGACGACCTCATCCTCCGCATCGCCACCGACCACTCCAAGGTCAACAAAGCACTCCAAAGCTACACAATCGACGCGCGAGTGGGCGGGGATTTGCACGAGAACAGCCGCTTGCAACGACAAGCGCAACAACGCGTCAACGCGGCGCGCATCGCGTTCACGACGTGCGCGGGTGCTGGGTTGGGAACGCTGCGCAAGGTCAACTTTGACACTGTCCTGATCGATGAGGCGTCTCAGATCACGGAACCTTGTGCCCTCATTCCGCTCGTCAAGGGGTGTCAGCGAGTAGTGTTGGTTGGAGATCAGTGAGTTTGGGTTTCCATTTTGGGGCCAAGCTGACGCCCGTGCTTGTCAGCGTGCAACTGCGGCCGACGGTGAAACCGATGGGGAAAGCCCTCGAGTACGACGTTTCACTGTTGGAGAGACTGTACACGTCCAATTCGCATCCAGGCACAGTGAAGACGATGCTCAACGCAAGTCAAACGTTCAATCGCGACTATCACAGGACATTGACACCCACCTTGCACCACTAGGTACAATACCGATTCCCAAGCGAACTGGCTCGCTTCCCGTCAACAGAGTTCTACAACGGAGAGCTCCGGTCTCACATCCAGGACAGCGCGCCCGTACTCGCCCGGTTATCCGCCACCGCCTTCCCGTGGCCCCGGATCGGCCGACGACTCGTGCCGACCGTCTTCGTACAGTGTTCCTCGGAAGAGACGGCAGGCTCCGCGTCCAAGAGCAACGAAGGCCAAGCCGAGCTCGCCCAGCACATCGTCTCTCTCCTCCAAACCCCAGCCATCACCGGCCCGGGGACCGAAAATAGAAGATCAAGCTCCAGCGAGCCCGTCGCCGCCCCAGAACTCTCCATCGCCGCACTCTCGCCTTACTCGAAACAAGTCTCCCTCCTAAAAAGCGCCCTGCCGTCCTCTGTCGTCTGCGCGACCATCGACTCGTTTCAGGGTCGGGAGAGCGACGTGGTCGTGTTCTGCGCGGTGCGATGCAACGCGACGCGCGACATCGGGTTCGTGGACGATGCGCGGCGGCTGAACGTGATGTGGACGCGCGCGAGGCTCGGTTTGGTCGTCATTGGGGACCGGGCGACGATGACGGAGACGAATGCGCTCTGGAGGAGGGCCGTTGAGGCGTGTGCGGAGGTTGCGGTTTCGGTCCCGGCGGCGGAAGGTTCAACGTAAGACAGATCGGAGCGGGTTTTCCCAGTCGGGCCGGTCACGGTAGGAATAGCCGCAGCTCGGTTGTTGTTTGAGTCGCTATTAGTGTTAAGCAAGAATCACTGCCTATGTTCACCGAGCCCTGTGGAAGGTGTGCGTGTTTGCAGCTGAGTGGCAACCAAGCCTCTTGAATGTATCTGATGTGTTTGACTGCACAGTGGGAGCTACACCATTCCACAAGACATTCCTGAAAAAAGGTTCCACGCAGCTGTCGCTTCTTCCTTCGTAAACTGACACGCCGCAGCCACAAAATATGTGATGGTAGTGTTGCGGGAGGTTTATCGCGAGGATATGTGGCCGAGCCGCCGGTAACGTCAGAAGAATCTCGTCTTTGAGGGTGAGGAAACATTCATGAATTGGAATAGTTGGGACTCGGAAACAACGTCTTCTGAGACAACCACCATTAGCAGTTGCTTCAGTAGTGGGTTCATGTCTACGAGTGCGAGCGCTGACGACTAGCGCTGACTCGTCGCACTCCAGCGAACTCCGCGGACGACGGGTCGTACAGCCGAACTTTGCCGGAAAATCCAATTCCTGGCAGGTGTCCTCCCAAGTCTTGTACCAAGTTTCGCGGGAAGCAGGTTCATTGATTTGAAGCACATGTAGTACCCACGTATCGGGACCGCGACCACATCAAACGAATGCATGTGTAACGCACGTGGAGGGTAACATGAGACAGTTTGATCCTAATTATATGGATTCCCAAACCGTCTTACATCACCCGCGGAATCAGACGGATCCGAGCTCGAGCGGGTCAATACTATTGACATTTCATGTACAGTATGTACTGTTTTGAAAGCATTTGCGAGGGATTCAAAGTGCATCCGCCATCCTTACAACTATTTACCATCTCCGAGAGACGCCAAGTCACCCATCGAACAGTCGCCTCTCGAGCTCAGATTTGAAAAGAAAAAAAAATCGATAGCATACGAGTTCAGACAAAAGGAGCGGTGGTCATAGAAACCAAAAAAACGTCCACGAATCGCCACCACGAACCGTTCGTGCGCAAATAATAATATTACAGGTATCTGGGTATACCAACGTGTGTGTGGTGTGTGAGAGAAGAGGGCGTGGAGTGGGGGGACCAGGGTAATTGGGTAGCGGGGAGGAGGGAAAGTTTTGTAGTGTGAAAGGAAAAAGAAAGAGAAGAAAAATGTTGTATGTGGTGTATATGTATGTACGTATCGTGTGGGTTGTGCGAGGAAGGAAAGAAGAAAAGCTGTGGAAAGAGAGAGAAGCGCAGGTCGTGAACGAAGTCGGATATAGCGAAGATGAAACAACGCATGGCTTCTTTTAATAATACGCCGCGCAAGGAACCGGAACGCGCAAGGCCGGGTATGCTACCCGGATCTCCCATCATGTCATACCTGATTGCTCTTCCGCTTCGCCTTGGCCCGGAGGGCGAAGCAAAGATGAAACGGGGTTGCGGGGGTAAAAGAAAGGGCAACGAAAAGAAACAATTGGTATAGCCTATACCGTCTGGAGACAGAAATAGCAAGGGTTCGTCGTGAAAAGAAGTAAAAGAGGAAAATATTTGGTAGACACTTTTCATCAGGTATGCGCAGCGCCCTGTATGTGTGCAAAAAAAAAAAAGCCGTCAAAAAGTAGGGTAACACCAGGTCGGAATCTCAGAAGAGAACTATAGCGTGGCGTGCACGGACGAGGCTGTGAGATGATGATATAGGTGTAGAAGTCTGTGGGCTAGCGCCTAAACATGATATGCAGCGAAGACGAACAGCATTAGATGAAGAATTGGGTACTGCGACACCACATGACACATTAGTGAATCAACCTGGTTCAACAAACAAAGCAGACTCACTGCATCCGACTGCACGCGTGTACCTCCATTTCCTCCATCTTGTATGAATTCAATTCCTCCTTTATCCGTTGAGCCAGAGCCGGCGTCAGCCGACTCCAAGTGGCTGGTTCGCTCCTCCGATCGTACACCGTCGACGAAAACGTATCATACACCGACAGACTGTCCGCAAACACTAGCTTCTTCGGTGTTGCCTGGCCAGAGGCAGAACGGTGCGAAAGCATTGCGGGGACCGTTGGGATCGTCGATAGCGCGGGCGCAGACGAGTTGGGCAGCGAAAACAGCGGGCCGTGATGGGGCGAGGAACGTCCTGGGTCTGAGTCGGAGGAAGGGGACGAGTCAGACGAAGAAGCAAACGAAAGAGCAGGGAGGCTGGGTATGTTACCTCCTGCATTACCGGCATTAGTATTAGAATGAGATGACGAGTGCGATGGGTGTCGGTGTAGACCGTCGATGTGATCTGGGTCTGGAGAGGGCATCCGTGCCAACGGTCCCAGCTCGGACGTCGAGCTGGGATGTGAGTTGTACGAGTTTGAACGTATACGACTGAAAGAAGGTATTCCCGCATGCTCCGTGATATATGCGTCTTGGCTGTAGGTATCAGCACCTTTGGGAACGACGCGTCCGCGCGATCGCATAAAATCAGAACCGACCGACCCGCCCCGCACCCGATCGGGCACGCACCTTTCAAGATCCCCCTGGACGGCGTTCTCGACCTGTCTATACTTTTCCGTATAGATTTCGCCCACTCGAGCACTTCCTCGTCATCTGCGGCAGACTGCGTCCCGACCGGAATCCGAATCGTTTCGTCTTCTTCCTCCGGCCACGGCTCCTCGTCGTCCCACCCTTCCGAGATGCTGCTGTGGCCGGGCACCGTGCCGTAACCCGTCCCATGCCCGTCTTCGCTTTCCGAATCGGAATCGTCCTCCACGAGTACCCGCGTTCCGTCCTCCGTAATCCGCCGAGCAGGACCAGGCGAATCCGCCCTCGTCGTTGCCGTATTCCTTTCCCACGTCGTCGGCATAGGTACGCCGCCGCCACCGGTGTTGTTGCTCCCGTTCGCGCTTGCAACGCCCTTGGCTTGTGCGGCCTGCGCGAGTGCCTGAGCCTCGGCAGCAGCCTTGGCCTTGGCGGCAGCCTCGGCGTTCGACTTGAGCGTGTGCTGGCGCGCGAGCTTGGCTGCGGGACTGAGACCACTCATGCTCGCGTCCGACCAATCGCCACCAGACCCGCTCCCCCTATCGAGCTCTGCGATCGCGTGCGAAACGGTCGGCTCAGCGACGCTCCCTTTTGCGTCTTTTTTCTTCTTGGGCTTCTTAGCCGAGGAAGTGCCTGCTTCCGCATCGTCGTCCTTGTCCTTGTCTTTTTTGTCCTTGAATAAGGACGTGATGCCGGCGAGGGAATTCCGGCGTGCGAGCTTCCCGATGGAACCGATCTTGCGGATAACGACAGAAGCCGAGGACATGGTAGAGGAGAGCGAGATGTTGTCCGTGGAAGCATTGAGACGCGAATTGAACAAGGACGCCGCGCGCGACCGTTTCTTGCCCGGGTTGCCCACCGGAGCAGTGGTGCCGCCAACGGCAGTTCCGGAGGTGCCTGCGGTGAGGGTGCTGGCGGCATCGTTCGCGTCCGTGGGGCTGGGGGTTTCGGCTCCGTTCACTTTGGAACTTGCGCCTGCAAGTTCGTCTTCTTCTTGCAGCGCCTGCGCCGCATTCAAGGAAAGCGCACGTCGCAGCCTGTTCTTGAGCCCTCCGCTCTTGACGGTGTTGGTGTTACCGAGACCGATGGCAGAGTTTTCGAGCATAGCAGCGAGGTCGGAGTCGTCCTTGGAAATGCGTCGATCTGCATGGGCACTTGCCTGTACGGCCTGTGGACGGGAAGTGGAAGTTGGGGTGGATGGGGAAGGAGTAGCATAAGTGGCTCCTTGTGAGAGGGGAGAGGGTCGAGCGGGGCGTGCCTGGGTAGAAGAATGGTGAGAATGTGACGAGGGGGTGGACGTGGACGATGCCGAAATGGACCCCGAGGGACGGTGGGCGGTGGCAGAAGATGTGGTGGAGGAGGACGAGCCGGTGCGATGGTGGGGGGGTGGATGGACGCTCTTGGGAGTATTAGCGCTGGCAGTAGAAGATGCACTGCCTGTGCGTGAACGTGCCGGGTCAGACGCCGAGGGAGTAGGAGGGTTTGGGGTCTGAGAGGAGGGACCTGTGCGACCTCGCACGCTACCCTGGTGGGAGGTGGAACCATTCGGTGGCTGACCCTGTATGCTACTTGTGCGCTGTCGGTTGTTGCCGTTTGGGTTCCCATGGTTTGAGTTGCTGGAGTTGACGGAGCTGGAGGAAGCGGAAGCGTCACCTCTGGCGTAGGGGGGCTGAAAGGAAGTAGAGCGCCAGTCGGTGTCTTGTGGTTGAGTACGGGGAGGGACGGCGCCGGTAGGGCGCCGATAAGGGTGGAAACCGTCATACTGTTGCTGTGATCTGGGAGTATCAGCCGAAGCGGTACGGTGAGTATATGCGGGAGCGTGATGAGGAGGGTGTTGTGGGTGAGGGGGAGGAGTTGCGCTAGGGAAGTGATTGAAGAGCTGGTTTGGATTGAAATACTCTGCTGGAGAAGAGGGAGCAGAAGAGGAAGCTGAGCGCTGTGGGGAAGTTGCGATGGGAGGGTGTGAACCCATTTGGGCCTGTGCGTTGAACATCATGTGCTGATAAGCCCACTGTGCGAGCTGTGCGTTGGCGGTGGGATCAAAAAAGTGGTTTTGAGGTTGGTGAGGATGGAGAGGGTAGGGTTGTGCGGGGTGTTGTTGGTGTTGATTTTGGTAGAAGGAAGGGTAAAAGGGTTGAGCTGAGACTGGCGAATTCCACGAACCCTGTGATTGTACGGGATAAGGATAAGCTGGCTGTTGTGGATGTTGTTGGATGGGTTGCTGCGGATGGGGAGGAGAAGAGTGATCGTTGGATGGAGAAGAACGTTGTCGGGGAATAGCAGAGTCCATTGTGTGATCGCGAGGAGGATGCCAGTCGGACGGAGCGAGAAGTGCCATGAAGAAGGGAAAAAAAAAAGAGCTACGGCGAATAACGGTGAGCGGAGGGGAACGTAAAGAGAAAAAAGACGCACGAAAGACAAAGTGGACTTGAACGGGCACAGCGACGACGAGGACGACGAGGAGGGCGGGTACAACGACGGCGGCGACGACAGCGACGACGACGACGACGAAGATGCCCGAATGCTGCGATGGGCAGTGAACGGGTTGAGCTTAACAGCCACAAAATACAAACAAGCGACAACACGGCAACGAACCAGTTTGATGACGTCATCAACACTATGCTACCGAGTACGTCTGTTCGATTTCGTTCACCAACGACTTGAATTTCTCTGCCGTCACCAACATCGCTCTCCCTCTCAGATCCACTCCCACGCTATCCGAATTCCGCGGTGCTGCATCCGTGAACGTGTATGTCACCGTGTGCGTTGCGTGCTGGTCGTCTTGTTCAATCCAAAGCCAGACACTTGTTTGAGACCCACTCACGTGACTGATTTCTTCGTCCTCTGGATGGAACGCATACACGCCACCTTTCGTTTCTGTCCGATGTCGCTTCGAATTTCGTTGCGCCGCGAGCATCGCTTCTTCTTCCTCCGCTGACAGACTGTATGCGCGCGATACAAACAGGTAGTGCGTGAATCTGTAGCCCTGCAAACCTGTAAATATACTGCGTGCAACCAAAAGAGAACACACTCACATCTTCGATCGCTTCGTCGATCTCCTCGGACAGCATCCGGTACATTGGCGGCATCACTTGCACAGGCATGTTCACCACTCGCTCACCGAGCACCATTCCGACGTGGCATTGCGGGTAATTTTGCAGCAGCGACGACAACGTTTCGTGGAACCCCTGATCAACCGTCGTTTTCGACAGCACGTAGTCAATCACCCGCTGCAACCCCGGGTGATCCTGTTGCAGCCTTCAACAGACCGTGCCTGGACAGAGAGACCGCGACACGTACATGGCAGCTGACGACCGTCAGAAACGCGTACGGATCGGCATCCTCGTCTTCCTCGGTCTTGATCGTGCTGCCCACGCCGCTCTCCTGCGCCACACTCGTGATCAGATCCGCAAGAGGGCCAGTCTGCACGCGCTCGGCATCGGGGCCAAATAGTTGGATCAGCAGTCGCTGGATGGTGTGATAATCGATGTTCGCATTGACGTTGTAGTAGTCAAAGTTGACGTCGACGGTCTACACAGTTGGGAGATGCGTAACGGTGCGAGCGTGCGGAAAAAATATGCGTACTTGTTTTTCGGGACTCTCTTCGTCGTCTTCGTCTACCTCCTGCGCTTGCTTGCGTTTCGACATGATGATGGACGATGGGAGAGTCGGAGCGTGGCCATCAGCGCCATAATCTTATAACACGACACCTCATCACAGCGTTCACAAACATGCGCGCAGTTACGCCCCGCATCGCATGGCTGGCCCTCTCGTAGCTAAACCCAGTAAAAAAAAATTATTGTCCAGCCCCGGAAGTTGCTGTGCGTATATGCGCCCTCTGCTTACATAAGGCGCGGGGTGAAGGGGTCCGAGTCTTCAGTCGACGTCGTTGCCAGTCACTACTACCCCCCGAACGACGTCGCACACGATGGCCACGACGACAACGACGGCGACGGCGACAACCACAACCACAACCACAACCACCGTCGTCGAAGAAGGAAAACTTCTCAGCGAGTCCCTGGAAACAGTAAAGATTCAGGTCGGCCAGATGAAGCGTCATCTCGTGCGTCTCACCGCGTCCTCGGCGGCAGCACCGAATTCGCCCTCGGAGCCATCATCACTGACGTCCTGCTTGTAGGACAACGACGAGATCATGGACGCGCTCAAGAGCGCCAGTCTCATGCTCGCCGAACTGCGCACGTCGTCACTCTCACCAAAGCAATATTATGAGCTCTGTGAGTACACGCGTCCACCTCTCTCGAGTTCCACTGACCACAGGTGTTGCAAGACATGGCCATCTTTGACGCCCTCCGACATCTCTCCAACTACCTCTACGACGCACACACGCAGTCCAGACACCATCTCGCAGATCTCTACGAACTAGTCCAGTACGCTGGAAACATAGTTCCTCGTCTCTACCTCATGATCACCGTCGGGTCCGTGTACATGTCTATCTCTGACGCACCCGTCAAGGAAATCATGAAGGACATGATGGAAATGAGCAGAGGCGTATTGAACCCGATACGTGGGCTCTTTTTACGACACTATCTCAGCGGTCAGACAAGGGATCACCTGCCCGTCGGGACCGATTCCGGGTGAGTTCATGCCGCGTTGCGTCATCCGTTTGCTGACCCAGCCTAGTCCCCAAGGGTCCCTTCAAGACTCGATCGCATTCGTGCTCACGAATTTCATAGAAATGAACAAGCTCTGGGTTCGTCTCCAGCACCAAGGTCACTCGCGCGACCGCGAGAAACGCGAGATGGAACGTCGCGAACTCCGGATCCTCGTCGGCACCAACCTCGTCCGTCTCTCCCAGCTCGACGGCGTCGATCTGGAAATGTACCAGAAGAGCATACTCCCAGCTATACTGGAGCAAGTCGTCAACTGCAAGGACGTCATTGCACAGGAGTATCTTATGGAAGTCGTCATCCAGGTGAGTATCTACGTATATGCTATCCTGAAATTGATTAACGATTGCTGTAGGTATTCACAGACGAGTTCCACCTCCATTCGCTCGGACCATTTTTATCCGCCACCGCACAGCTACACCCGAAAGTCAACATCAAACTGATCGTCATCGCGCTCATCGACAGACTGGCGGCGTATGCCGCCCGCGAAGCGGAGACCGAAGACCCAGAGGAGACGAAGAAACAGGAAGAAGGTGCCGCCAAGCGACTAGCAGAAAAGGTTCGGCTAGCAAGAGACAGGGCTAATCTTGCTTACAACCAGTCGGACGCCGAAAAGGTCGAGGGCGTAGATGCGTGGGATAGCGCGGTGGAAGAGTCGGAGAAGAACATTGGTGTGAATGGGGTCTCGCCAGAAGACGGAAAAGGCAAGGAAAAGGAAAAGGATGATGTGCCTGCGAGAAAATTCCGTGGCATACCAGAGGACGTCCAGCTCTTTGAGGTCTTTTGGAAACAAGTCGTCGAACTTATCAAGGTACGTACGGCGAGATGTACACGAATCAGTGACGTTCTGACGATGCGGTCGCAGGCTCGACCAGATCTGTCAATACAAGACATCACGGCGCTCTTGGTCTCGCTCACGAATCTGTCCCTTAGCTGCTACCCTGACAGACTTGAATACGTAGATCAAATTTTGGCCTTTGCGCACAGCAAAATCAAAGAATATTCTGAAAGGTACGTTTTATTTCTCTCTATATATGTGTCTACTCCTGACGCCGATCTGATGCAGCTCGGATCTGCACGCTCCACAAACAGCTGCGAATCTCGCAGCGCTACTCGTCGCCCCGATCAACTCGTACCAATCCGTGCTCACGTTACTTGCCATCCCGCGCTACGTCCCGCTCCTGACACAACAGCTATTCTCAACACGCCGCTCGATCGCACACAGCGTCGTCTCGAGCGTGCTCAAGAACGAGACCATCATCGAGACGCCCGGGGACGTGGATGGAGTCTTGGATCTGTGTCACGTGTTGATCAAGGATCAGACAGATGCTTCTGCCGTTGGTGGTGGGCCGGTAAAGGACGTGAAGGAGATACGGAGACAAGGTCCGTATGTGGTGGAGAAGGAGGATACGGCGGAGGAGCAGGGGTGGGTAGCGCGGATGGTACATCTGTTTAGGGCCGAGTCGTTGGGGGTGCAGTTTGAGGTGGGTCTCCAGATTTCTTGGGTCGAGAGAGTCAAGAACTCACTGGCGCACCGCACTCTTCAGCTGCTGCAAACCGCTCGTCGGCACTTTGAGGCTGGAGGTGAACGAATGCGGTATACGTTCCCAGCGCTCATCACTTCGAGCATCAAGCTCTGTCGACGGTACAAGATTCGTGAACATCTGGTGAGATCGCACTTTCCTATCCTCATTATCTTTAACCTCGATCACGAATAGGAAGACGACTGGCAATCGAAAGTGACCACGATTCTCAAGTTTGTGCGCGAATGCACCTCCATCCTTGCGACACAAGTCGACTCTCCCTCGCTTGCCCTCCGTCTATTCCTCCTCGCCGCTCAAATCGCCTCCGAATGCGGCTCCGGGTTTGAAGACCTGGCGTACGACCTGTACGTCCAAGCGTTTTCGGTGTACGAAGACTCGATTTCGGAGAGCCGAGCGCAACTGGCTGCGATCACATTGATCATTGGGACGTTGCAGGGCGCAAAGGTGTTCGAGGTGGACGGGTATGACACCTTAATTACCAAGGCTGCGTTGCATGGAGCCAAGTTGCTGAAGAAGCCACATCAGGCGACGGCAGTGCATGCTGCCAGTCATTTGTGGTGGCAGGAGGCAGCGGTGGAGGTGGAAGGAGAGGGGGAGGGAGGGGAAGGGGAAGGCAAAGAAGGGGGTAAGGAAAAGGAGGATGGGGAGGGTGCCAAGGCGGTGAGTTCCAGTTTGCGGGTTCGCGTTGTCGATCGTGACTCACGGGTTGTCGGCAGTACCCACACCAAGACAGCAAACGGGTGCTGGAATGTCTGCAAAAGTCGTTGCGGATCGCACATTCGGCGACGGAGGAGATTGTCACGGTTCAGATATACTGTGACACGCTCGATCAATATCTGTATTACTTTGATCGCGGGGCACTTGCTGTGTGCATCTCTTCTCTCCTTTGTTGTCGACGCTGACGAGTTTCCGATATTGTTACAGGTCGCTCCAAAATTCATCGTCTCGCTCGTGGAACTCATCACAACCTCCATCGACACCATCACCTCACCCTCCTCTTCAGCTTCGTACCTCCACCCTTCGCAACGAATCGAAGGTGTCGCGTCTCCTGACATGATCCAGCGACATTTCCGGAACACGCTCAAGTATATTCATTCAAAGAAGACGTCGGAGAATCCGGGGCGGTATGACGAGGTGGAAGTCGTTGGGGCGTTTTTGAAGATGGGGATCACGCGGTAGCAGCTAGTTGCTGGGTACGTATAGACGCTGGTTTTGTTGATTTCGATCTGTCGATACCGTTTTTTTTGTCGTCGTAGTCGTCGTTTAGCCAGGGCCCTTTGGAACTGATTAAAGTGAAAGTGCTACGAGGAGTCCTTCCTTGCGTGGGCTGTGCGAACAGCCTCCTGGAACTTGAAAATTCAATGCAGTTGCGGAAAACACCAAGTCATTGCCCCAAAGTCGCCAGGATTCTCACTTTCTTTCCACTATCAAGTGCCTTTCCCATCAGCGTCGTAACCTTCTGAAACAAGATGGAATCACAAGGTGCTTATTTCACCGCCTTGTCTGCGAGAAGAGCCTCAGTGAAATAACATTCACGTCAGCCAAAGAGCGGCCCGAGCCTCCTTCCACGCATGAGAAAGGGGGCCAGAGAGATTCTATTGGAGAGGCTACTGTTTCAGTCGATCAGATGCTTTCACGAGCGGAGTCAACATTCGCCAAGTTTGAGCAAGGGGACGGGACGGACTACATTAGCGAGGCAATCGTTCTTGATCGCCAAGCACTGGACCGTTGCCCACTCGGTCACCAGGAGCGATGGAGCTCCCTAAATCAGCTTGCCATTCATCTCCAGAGTCGTTACAACCATCTAGGAGCGGTGGAGGACATTGAGGAAGCAGTTATCTATGGCAGAGAGGCACTGAAGCTTTGCCCAGAAGGGCACCCAAATCGTCCAACGTTGTTGGGCAATGTCGCAATCTATCTTTCCAACCGTTACGACCGCCTTGGAGATATGACGGACCTCAATGAGGCCATCATCCTCGGGAGACAAACCCTCGACCTTCGTCTGTCGGGGCACCCAAAGCGATCAACGTCGTTGAACAATGTCGCACTCTATCTCTCCACTCGGTACGACCGGCTTGGAGATATGACTGACCTCAATGAGGCCATCATCCTCGGAAGACAAGCCCTCGATCTTCGCCCGTCAGGTCACCCGGGTCGATCAACGTCGTTGAACGATGTCGCACTCCATCTCTCCACTCGTTACAAGCGGCTTGGAGATATGACGGACCTCAATGAGGCCATCATCCTCGGGAGAGAAGCCCACGACCTTTGCCCGTCAGGGCATCCGGAACGATCAACGTCGTTGAGCAATCTCGCACTCTATCTCTGCACTCGTTACAACCAGCTTGGAGATATGACGGACCCCAATGAGGCCATCATCCTCGGCAGACAAGCCCTCGACCTGTGCCCGTCAGGGCATCCGGGACGATCAACGTCATTGAACAATGTCGCAGGCTGTCTCTCCACTCGTTACCACCGGCTTGGAGATATGACGGACCTCAATGAGGCCATCGTCCTCGGGAGAGAAGCCCTCGACCTTCGCCCGTCAGGGCACCCAAAGCGATCAACGTCGTTAAGCAACGTCGCATTCCATCTCTCCGCTCGTTATGACCGGCTTGGAGATATGACGGACCTCAATGAGGCCATCATCCTTGGGAGACAAGCTCTCGACCTTTGCCCGTCAGGGCACCCGCATCGCTCAATGTCGTTGAACAATCTTGCAGGCTACCTCTCCACTCGGCGTTACCAGCGGCTTGGAGGTATGACGGACCTCAATGAGGCCATCATCCTCGGCAGACAAGCCCTCGACCTGTGCCCGTCGGGGCACCCGGATCGATCAGCATCATTAAACAATGTCGCACTCTATCTCTCCACTCGTTACAAGCGGCTTGGAGATATGACGGACCTCAATGAGGCCATCATCCTCGGGAGAGAAGCCCACGACCTTTGCCCGTCAGGGCACCCGGAACGATCAACGTCGTTGAACAATGTCGCACTCCATGTCTCCGCTCGTTACAAGCGGCTTGGGGATATGACGGACCTCAATGAGGCCATCATCCTGAACAGACAAGCCCTTGATCTTCGCCCGTTAGGTCACCTGCATCGATCAACGTCGTTGGGAAATATCGCAACCAATCTATGCGATCGTGGAGAAATGACGGACCTCAATGAGGCCATCATCCTCAGCAGACAAGCCCTCGATCTTTGCCCGTTAGGGCACCCACATCGATCAACGTGGTTGGGCAGAATTGCATTCTATCTCTCCAATCGTTACAAATGCCTTGGAGATATGACGGACCTCAATGAGGCCATCGTCCTCGCGAGACAAGCCTTCGACCTTTGCCCACCTGGCCATCCTAACCAATCACGGTCATTAGGTGAACTTGCATATTGTCTCCGTGTTCGCTTCACCCAGTCGAACAAGTTGAAGGACAGAGAGGATCTATTTAATCTCTATACCGAGTTGTCAAATATCTCTCAAACACTTTCACCAGTCGATCTCTCTGCAGCCAAGGAATGGATCACGGCAGCTAACGATTTCCACCATCCGACAGTCCTTCTCGCATACGAAACATCTCTTCGACTACTTGTTCAGCATCTCGCCATTTTACCATCCATACCCAATCGTCTCCAGAGTTTCAAAGATCTCGCTTCATCCCTAGCAATCGATGCTTTTTCCGCTTGTCTCCGCGTTCACCGTGAAAAACAAGCGGTCGAGCTGCTGGAAAAAGGTCGTGGTGTATTCTGGACTCAGATTTCTCGTCTACGTTCCCCTCTTCAAGACGTCATCGCCTCGGGCCAGGAAGGACAGTCCCTTGCAGACGAGTTTACTCGACTCTCATCAGAAATACAAGATACAATTCATTCACAAGGTCCAGATCAGCACAACAAGCTGTGCAGTCTTTATGTTGATCTGCAATCCGCAATCACTCAAATTCGCACACTACCCCGTCTCGCTCGATTCCTTCTCCCCTCTTCCTTCTCAGAACTCCAGCACGCTGCCAATGGAGGACCTGTGATCATCGTGAATGCTAGCAAGTATACGTCCGATGCACTCGTTGTCTTCTCTGACACAGATCCGGTTCATATCCCATTGAAAATCATGAAATCCCGTGTTCAGGACCTCTCGTCGAAGCTCCAATCTCTGACTTTGGATGCGAAGACAATGGACATGGGGAGAGATCTTGCTGGCTTCCTGAGAATCCTTTGGGATGAGGTCGTCTCGCCCATTGCCGATTTTCTTCAAACAGTAGTTCCACCCGGTTCACGTATCTGGTGGTGTCCCACTGCCGAGTTCTGTCTTCTGCCATTGCACGCGGCTAATCCGTATCGGAACGGCCAAAGGGGTTTTTCCCATTTATACATCTCGTCTTACACTCCCACATTGACTGCCCTCATCCGTGCCAGACGGAATCATCCATCGACGACGACTTCGATACACGAGGAGAAATCTTTCCTTGCTGTTGGTCAGGCGAATGCCAAAGGCGAAAGCGAGCTTTTCTCGGTCGGCAGCGAGCTTGCTATCATTGCTGAGCGCATTCAGAGCCTCGCCACGCTCACGCGCCTTGATGGTCCCCAATCGAGTATGTCCCAAGTCTCGAAGGAGCTGAAGACGAGCGAGTGGGTTCACTTTGCCTGCCACGGTATCCCAAACAGGAAGCAACCCTTTGACTCCGCATTTGGTCTCTACGACGGCCGTTTTACCGTGGAACGGATCATGGGATGCAAGTTAGAGAATGCGGAGTTTGCCTACCTGTCTGCTTGTCATACGACGGTCGGAGACGAGGAGAGTCCAGACGAGGTCATCCACCTGGCATCGGCGATGCAGTTTGCAGGGTTCCGGTCTGTGATTGGGACGATGTGGGCGGTGGACGACGCACATACAAACAAGATCACGACCGAGTTTTATGAGAATATGTTGGACGGATGTGGTCGGTTGGATCACACTCGAGCGGCGTTGGCGCTGCAGAGGACGATGAACTCATTGGTTGGTATTGTTCCGCTTGATCAGCGGATTTTGTATGTACATATCGGTGCCTAGTTCATGTCAGGTTTGTATCGTTATACGGTTGCCTCGTATGTATTTGATGTGTCTCTTTGCATTCATTTGCTATTTGTGATCACTATCGAACGTGCGGATGAGTCTGGTGATGTGGACGACTGGTTTTTGAACAGTATGACGACCCTGGGCTTCGCGAGCGGTGTCCAGAGTTGCGTTCGTGCATGTGGGAGAAGCTGTTGGGCCATCGTAAATCGCTCTCATCGGGCGCCCCTCTCTGAATACGAGGGTCAGGTCGGGGAGGCGGGATGGGAACGGTTTCGAACCCACGAGGGGGGACCAAGTTATTTTGTTATTATGCGGGGAACTAGCCAAAGTGAACGCGGTGATCTGATCTGGAATATCTAGTACTAAGCGATGCGGAACAGATCGTTGAGGATGGCTCCGTTGACCAAGTTGTGGATGTTAAACGTTAATATAGCGCGACCTGCTTTGATGGTCGCCGTGGGATTCATGGATCCATGTGTTCTACGTATCGTGACTAACTGTTCTCGTCGGAAATTCGATTTTGATGAAGAATACCAATTACATCCCCGTGTTCCCCCGGAATCTGTGTTGTACACGTACAAGAGAAAGGAGCGACCTCAGCTGAAAGCATTATCGCGAGTATTCCGGGGTAGAGACTAGCTCGCAGCCAAGATGGCGGCAAAAATGGGAGCGATGGACTTGGAGACCCAAAATCTGTACCATGAGCTATCACTGTATATGATATGTCTTGAGTCATGGAAAGAACACTCACCTCCGTGTAACGCTAAATGGCGGTCGGGATGAACAACGGGTAAGTTGAACCCATCTTGTCGTCCATGATCGTCGTGCTGGGAGTGGGGTTAGAGTTCACATGGGAAGGAATTGGTGGATCGTAGCGACTGTAACGTCGACATCGCGTACCAGGCGTTCGCGTGCGTGCGTATATGCTCGCACTCTTCCGCAAGCAAGGTGTCGCTGCCGTGGAAAGTACGGGGACGGGCGCATGAGAAAAGCGAGTGCGAGACGTGCGAGGGTCGATGTGTTTGCGTGCACTCGGTTCCTGTGTTCGCCGTCGTGGGAGGGCAGTCAGGCGTACCTCCTTGTGTATGCGTGTCGTGGGCGAGGGTAGGCGAGCAAGCGCGTCACGAGCGACGGTGATGTGCGAGGACGAAGGCGGGAGAGGGCGAGAGCGGGGTCAGTGAGCAAGCGAGGTGGTTAGTTGCGTACGTCCACAGGAGGGGTGATGTAGGGAAGGCGAGGACGAGGGAGGTAACGACGTACGGCGACCGCCGTATACTCTCGTTGTGCCGAGAGCACACGGCAGTCGTCGCACGCCTTCTTGGATGCGGCGAGGGAAGTGACGCAGACGACTGGGGAAGGGCAGTTGCCACACGCGTGGAGGTGATTGGGAGAACGAGATGGGAGAACGAGGGAGGGCGTGGGTGGGTGGGTGTGCGTCAGGAACGGGGCGAACGAGAGAGAGTAAGTCAGTTTACTAGGTGATGAGAGTATGTGGCATGACTCGTGCTCGGCCCAGTGACAGTTGGATGAGCTGTGATAATCGACGTTCGCATTGACGTTGTAGTTGACCTCGACGGTCTACAAGCTTGACGATGGGGGCGTGCGAATATTATGCGTACTTGTTTTTCAGGACCGTCGTAGTCGTCTTCGTCCACCTCGTACGCTTGCTTGTCGGGACGATCGTGGCCGGCGTGATCACCACGTCACAAGTGCTAGGCGCGGGGTGACAGTCACTCCGAACGACGGCGACGCATCTTCGACGTCCTCCGACATCGCTCAAACCACATCTACGACGTACACACACACTCCAGACACCATCTCGCAGATCTCTACGAACTAGTCGAATATCATCCCTGCCTCAACCTCATGATCATCGTCGGCGCATGTCTATCCCTGATGCAACCATAGAGGCGTAATATGGGCTCTTTCTACAACAGTATCTCAGCGGTCAGACCACGGATTACCTGCCCGTCGGGGCCGATTCCGGGTGAGGCTTCTCCGCATTGCGTCATCCGTTTGCTGACCCAGTCTAGTCCCTCAAGGTCCCTCCAAGCGTTCGTGCTCACGAATCTCATAGAGACGAAAAAGCTCTGGGCCCCAGCACCAAGGTCACTCGCGCGACCACGAGAAACGCGAAATGGAACGTCGCGAACTCCGCATCCTCGTCGGCACCAGCCTCGTCCGTCTCTCGCAGCTCCATGGCGTCAGTCTGGAAATGTACCAAAAGAGCATACTTCCAGCTATACAGAAGCAAGTCGATATCCAGGTGAGTATCTGCGTATATGCTGTCCTGAATTGATTAACGACTTCTGTAGGTATTCACAGACGAGTTCCACCTTCATTCGCTCGGACCATTTTTATCCGCCACCGCACAGCTACACCCAAAGGTCAACATCAAACTGATTGTCATCGCGCTCATCGACAGACAGGCGGCATACGCTGCTCGCGAGGCGGAGACCAAAGACCAAGAGGAGATCAAGAAACAGGGACTAGCAGAAAAGGTCAGGCTAGCAAGAGACAGGGTTAATCTTGCTTACAATCAGCCCGACGCCGAAAAGGTCGAGGGCGTGGGACGCGTGGGATAGCGCAGTGGAAGAGTCGGAGAAGAACAAAGCTCCGTGGCATACCAGAGGACGTCCAGCTTTTCAAGGTCTTTTGGAAAGAAATCGTCGAACTCATCAAGGTGCGTGCAACGAGATATACACAACCCAGTGACGTTCTGACAATGCGGTCGCAGGACCAGACCTTTCAATACTAGATATCTCGGCGCTCTTGGTCTCGCTCACGAATCTCTCTCTCAGTTGTTACCCAGACAGACTCGAATACGTGGATCAAATTTTGGCTTTTGCGCACACCAAAATCAAAGAATGTTCCGAAAGGTACGTTTTATTTCGATATATGTGTGTCTACTCCTCACGCTGATCTGATGCAGCTCGGATCTGCACACTCCACAAACGGCTGCGAATCTCGCAGCGCTGCTCGTCGCCCCGATCAACTCTTACCAATCCGTGCTCACGTTGCTCGCCATCCCGCGCTACGTCCCGCTCCTGACACAACAGCCGTTTTCAACACGCCGCTCGATCGCACACAGCGTGGTCTCGAGCGTACTCAAGGACGAGACCGTGACCCGGAGACGTGGATGGTGTTTTGGATCTGTGTCACGATCAGACCAACGCTTCTGCTCGGTAAGGGACGTGAAGGAGATATGGAGATAAGGTCCGTATGTGGCGGAGAAGGAGGGTACGGTGGAGGAGCAGGGTGGGTAGCGCGGATGGTGCATCTGTTCTAGTAGGGCTGAGTCGTTGGGCGTGCAGTTTGAGGTGGGTCTCCAGATTTCTTGGGTCGAGAGAGTCGAGAACTGACTAGCGCACCGCACTCGTCAGCTGCATAAACCGCACGTCGGCACTTTGAGGCTGGAGGTGAATGGATGCGGTATACGTTCCCTGCGCATCACTTCGAGTATCAAGCTCTATCGGCAGTAAAAGATTCACCCGGTGAGATCGTACTTTCCTATGCTCATTATTTTTAACATCGACAATGACCAGACTATGTGTATTCGATGACGGTCGCGCTGTGCAAACTAAAAATACGGAACACACGAGGCCGCCACTGCCCAAGTCATTGCGGCGAAGTCGCTAACATTCTCACATTCTTCTTTCCACTGTCCAGTGCCCTCCCACTCACCTTCCCAACTTCAACCTTCAGTGCAACAAAATGGAATCACAAGGTGCTTATTTCACTATTTTGTCTGCTAGAACGGCCTCAGTGAAATAATTTTGACGTCAACCAAAAAAGGGTCCGAGCCTCTTTACACCGAACATGAGAAAGGGCGCTGGAGGGAGTCCATTGGAGAGGCGACTGTTTCAGTCCAGCAGATACTTGCACAAGCGAAGTCAGCATTCGCCAAGTTTGAGCAAGGGGACGGGACGGACCACATTAGCGAGGCAATTGTCCTTGATCGCCAAGCACTGGACCGTTGCCCACCCGATCATGACGAACGATGGAGCTCACTAAATCAGCTTTCCAGTCATCTCTGGGATTCGTACAACCATCTAGGAGAGATGGAGGACATCGATGAAGCAGTTATCTATGGCAGAGAGGCACTAGAGCTTTGCCCAGAAGGGGACCCAAATCGTTCAACGTCGTTGAACAATCTCGCAGGCTACCTCTCCTCTCTTTACGACCGGGTTGGAGATATGACGGACCTCAATGAGGCTATCATCCTCGGGAGACAAGCCCTCGACCTTTTCCCGTCAAGCCACCCCGATCGATCAATGTCGTTGAACGATGTCGCACTCAATCTCTCCACTCGGTACATTGAGGTTGGAGATAAGACGGACCTCAACGAAGCCATCATCCTCGGCAGACAAGCCCTAGACCTTCACCCATCGGGGCACCCACATCGATCGACCTCGTTGAACAATCTTGCAGGCTACCTCTCCACTCGTTACAACTGGCTTGGAGACATGACGGACCTCAATGAGGCCATCATCTTCGGGAGACAAGCCCTCGACCTTCGCCCGTCAGAGAACCTTGGTCGATCAACGTCGTTAAACCATCTTGCGGGCTACTTCTCCTATCGTTACTACCGGGTTGGAGATATGACAGACCTCAATGAGGCCATCATCCTTGGGAGACAAGCCCTCGACCTTCGCCCGTCAGGACATCCGGATCGATCAATGTCGTTGGGCAGTGTTGCACTCTATGTCTCCACTCGTTACGACCGGCTGGGGGATATGGCGGACCTCAATGAGGCCATCATCTTCAGCAGACAAGCCCTAGACCTTTGCCCGTCAGGGCACCCGGATCGACCAGCATCGTTGAACAATGTCGCACTCTTTCTCTCCACTCGTTACGACCGGCTTGGAGATATGACGGACCTCAATGAGGCCACCATCCTCGGGAGACAAGCCCTCGACCTTTGCCCGTCAGGGCACCCGGAACGATCAACATCGGTGAATAATCTCGCAGGTTACCTCTCCTGTCGTTACAACCGGCTTGCAGATATGACGGACCTCAATGAGGCCATCATCCTCGGCAGACAGGCCCTCGACCTTCGCCCGTCAGGGCACCCGCATCGATCATCGTCGTTGAACAATGTCGCACTCTATCTCTGCACTCGTTACGACCGGCTTGGGGATATGACGGACCTCAATGAGGCCATCATCCTCGCGAGACACGGCCTCGACCTTTGCCCGTCAGGGCACCCGCATCGATCAACGTCGTTGAACAATG